>WYDI02022125.1:0-69451 GCA_009867235.2 Psittacus erithacus | reverse complement strand
GCTGAAAGTCAAAACCACAGCACTGCACCAGCTACTAAGAAGGAGAAAAATGACTGCTGCTGCTGAACCCAGGACAGCTGTTCAGCTGGAGAAGGGAAGCTGTGTGGAGATCTCATAGCAGCCTTCCAGTATCTGAAGGGATATTTGGTATCACAAAGATGCAGAGAGAGGCTCTTCATCAGGGACTGTAGTGATAGGACAAGGGGTGATGGATTCAAACTGAAACAGAAGAGATTCAGGTTAGAGGTAAGGGAGAAGTTCTTTACTGTGGGGGTGGTGAGGCGCTGGCACAGGGGCCCAGAGAAGTGGTGAATGCTCCATCCCTGGCAGTGTTCAAGGCCAGGCTGAGCAGAGCCTTGAGTGACATGATCTAGTGTGAGGTGTCCCTGCCCATGGCAGGGGACTGGAACTGCGTGATTTTAAGGTCCTTTCCAACTCAAACCATTCTATGATACTGTGATTCTATATAACAAATCATAATTCCCTATGTAACTATTTTGATGTTAAAAGCTAACCAGTTGGTTATTAATTAGAAGAGTAGAAACTTTGGTTCTACTGAGCTTCATGTTTTTTAATTATCTGTGGTGAAAACTGTTGGCATTTTATTAACATTCCTGGCTTGATATTAAAGGCTATCACAAAGTCATCCTCTTTTTTTCTCCAGTGTGATGTCCTTTCGTCAGCTTTCAGTACAGTAAAACTGCACACAACATTAGGTAGCTTGTCAGTACGTGTAACACAGCTCTGACGAGCTGGTCTTAAGTGAGTTGTTCTTGCTGATAAGTGAGCTAACTTTTAGGAAAGTTAAGCAAATTCATGTGCAATCCTCTTATTTTCTTCTTCAGTTTCTAGACAGGTACACAAAATGCATGGATAGTTACATGGGTGAGAAGTATGCATAAATAAATGGAGCAATGGAGCTCTTTCCACTACAGATTGGGAATACCGTGTAAATTCTTGGTAGGTCCTCTTAATCTTGAGGTTTAACCCCAGCCAGCAACTGAGCCCCACACAGCTGCTTGCTCACTGCCCCCTCTATGGGATGAAGGAGAGAATCAGAGGGTAAGAGTGAGAAATCATGGGTTGAGGTACGAGCAGTTTAATAATTTAAATAATATATAATAATAAGAGTAATTGTAACTAAAAGGAAAGTAGCGCAGAGAGAGAAGTAAAACCCAAGACCGACATTGCAGTGATGCAGATGGAGACAATTGCATACCACCAACCAGCTGATGCTGAGCCAGTCCCTGGCCGGCCACCCCTCTTTCAGTCTCCCGCTTACTTTATAGATGGCATGGAATATTCCTTGGGTCAGTTGGAGTCAGCTGTCCTGGCTGCATCTCTGCTCAACTCCTTGTGCAGCCTCAGCCTCTTCACTGGCCGATGAGGAGCAGAAAAGGCCTTGCTCTGTAAGCGGTGCTCAGCACTAACAAACATGTCCCTATGTGAGTAGTGCTGCTTTCAGTACAAATGCAAACCAGCCCCATAGTAGCGCTGTGAAAATTAACTCTATCCCAGCCAAAACCAGCAGACTCAAAGATGGCAAGCCTGAGCAGGCCCTTACTGCTTAAAGGCAGTATTACAGGAGGAAGAATGGCTCAAGTTTTGTCATTTAGAACCCACTGAGCATGAAGAGATTGTTTTCTCATCCTAACGCCTGTGAATATCTCATTTATATTGTTAATGTTTTCTGAACTGCAGCAATCATTTGTAGTGGGATTAGCAAGCCAGGCCCAAACTTTAAATTTACCCTGCTTAAATAAATTCACCATTATACAAATCTGGTGGTTTCACCCTTGGCCATCTGTGTGGCTTACGTAAGATTTACCTTCACAGTTTATTATATGGTTATTTGCGGGCTTCCAGTCACCCTGGTTTGACTCTATACATGTTGGTTTCATGCTTTTCCTCAGGATACGGGTAACTGTTTAAAAGGTTGAAGAAAGTAATTAGTTTTAGGACTGAACTTGCTAAGTTTATGAATGAAGTAATGGGGTCTGGTTGCCTGAAGTAGCAGCACCTGGATAAAAAAGGAATGGGAAGCCTTTTTCAGGGCTGTGTTCTATATTCCTCTGTTTGTATATCTGTATATTCCAGCATACAGTGATTTCTAGTGTAAAGTACTGTATAGATAATTAGCAATTAATTTGGTTTTGGTTTAGCAGGCCCTTTGGATGTCTTTGGGTTACCTGTGTCCTGGCTTTGTGTTCAGTAACAGCTGTGAAAATAACACTTGCTTCCTGGATGAAGTTCTGAATAAAATAAAAACAATGCTTGCAATACTTCAGTCATATAGTAAATGGCATTCGGGGTAAATAGAGGAGCTGACTGCAAGTTCTAATGGAAAAAGGATTTTTAAAAGGATTGTGTCAAATATGGTACAATAACTCTAAAATAAGAAAGGGGGTTAAAGATGCAAAAGTGAAAGAATGTGCTCTTACCTGTTGCCAAATGTTTTTTCATGTATGCATTATAGCTCTCTTTTGTAATGGTCAGTATTACCCTTATTGTGTACTGTTTACATGTCTGACTTCTTGTTTGGATTTTACTTGGTGATTTGGTATTAATTTTTAATGTGAAAGCACTTAGCATTAGGAGTTTGACATTTTGTCTGACCTTAATCACCAAGAGGATCATGAGAGGTTTATTCAGTGGGAAGAGAACTGTTACAGCTCCGTCAGAAATGATGGGAAATAAGTAAACAGCCTTTTAAATCTTCACCAGAAATCAATAGAGTTTAAAGATGATGGACGTTGGTGTTTTTTGCTGCTTAAGGACTTCAACCTTTTACGGGAAAATATCTTCTCCAAGTGTCAGCATTTTTTTCCCCCAGCACAATGAATCACCACTGCAAATAGAACACTCTGCATAGAACACTTCATCATTATTACAAAGACGATGTTATATATGTCCCTCCATGATAATGCAGATGTTTTGTATTTTTACGCATGGAAGTGTAGTGCTACTTCATAGCATTGCTTATTAATGGATGCTGTAGATCAGCAAAATAATGTTATGTGTGTTTGATAGTATTGAAACTCTTTATTCTGTCATAATGGCTGCTGTTTATAACTTTTCCGGTTTTAGACGTTTTCCCCATGTCAACAGAAATAGCTTTATTTAGGTGAGAGTTCTCAACTTCTTTTAATAACTGAGAATAAAAGCTACTCTGAAGTTCATCGCATCAGCAGACATTTAGAAACGATGCAGGTTTTGAGCAGTTGCACAACAAATTGTGGAGTTTTGCTTTTCATGAATGATTTATTAGACGCTAGGATGGTACAGTATTTAGCAATATATCCACAAACAGCACTATTCAGACCCAAGTATTCATACATTTGCATCATCATCAATCACTTGTTGTGCTATTTGGGGTTTTATTATACAGTATTGGATTCCATTTTAAAACAGCTAAGTATACAGTAAATTATATTCAAATAAAAGTAAAGTTGCTGTTAAATAATAATTGAGAACTTGACTTTCAAGCTTTCAGTTAATTTGTTTGCATCCTTATGCAGCCATTTACTCTGGATAAAGTGAAGGGGATTTAATTTTGATTTGTAGACAACCTTTTATATTGAAAATAACTGTAGCAACTGTAGTTTTATGCTAATATCTAAGCATGCCACATATACTCTTAGACAAAATCGTCCCTTAAGACCTCCTGATATGAAGTGATCTTTGATTTAAGGTTGCAGTACTTTGGCTACAACTGTGTTCAATGATTATTAACCTGGAGTTATTACGTACAAGCTGATGGAATATTTTCAGTAGTTTATCTCAATTGATTAGCCATATTGAGTACAGAGTGGCAAAGAAACGTTTAAAGCTGTTGTTCCTGCTTCTTGTGAGGCTGCCTGTCTGTGCCTGCATTGCGTTTGGCTTTGTGCTTTTCCCCATGTAGCACAGTGGTGGAGCTGTAATATAGCCGGATCGGATGAACATCCCCTTTCCGCAGGGCGCCGAGAAACCTGAGCTCAGTCAGCGCATTGCTTAAGCATGTGCTTATTTGTAAGCACAGCTGTAGTCCTGAAATCTGCTTAAAGAGCGTGGATGTTGTCTCATCAGTCATTCCAGAGTACTCAAATTTGAGAGCAGTGTGTGGAAGATGAGGGGTATCTTCCTTACAAGACAGCTCTATAGACATTTTCCTCTGTGTGTGTGTTCCACTGTGTGGATTTTGATGGCAGTAGGTAGTCTTGCTTTCATTTAACATAAAACTAAATCTCTCAGCTAACAGAAATAGCAATGATATTTCAGGACTGGAACCTTATTTTTGGATGACTTTGCTGTCTTTAAATCCTCATTTTTAATAATTAATACAGAGCAAAGAAGCATAGAAGAGGGAAATATGCATGCAATATGCTGGCCTTTAGCTCATGTTATGTAGTTTAGCTGATCATGTCCTGTATTTGCCATTGTTAAGGTGAGTGTTTTGCTTACTTTGTCACAAGTTTTTGTATTCAGGGAATTCTTGCTCTGTGATGGCAGGGTGAAGTTTTGCCTTTAGTTCTGTTTCATTTCTTCTAGAGGAAAGGCTTGGAAACTTGACTATGGGCCAGAGACATCTTGACTCTTTCAGGGCCAGAAGTTTGGACTTCTTGGGAGGTTTTTCCCTGGATAGCAAACACGTTTCTTAATGTTTTTCAACCTTTCGGCATCATCTACTTTTTATCATTTTAGTCTCTGCAGTATATTAATGTCAGATGTGGGCTTTCATGTAGTTTTACTGAAGATGAATAAGCTTTCTGTGGATTGATTAACCGCCAAATGCCTCAGTAGCAAGTTGCAAACTTTATTTTTCTCAGTTTGTTTCTGTTTTTACTTTGTATACCCATTTATGAAGTTTATATTGTCTTTAAAAAAAACAAATAATCACCTCCTTCAGCCTGGAGCTTCAGAATTTTTATTTGCCTTATCTTCATAATAATGGCACGGTGAGATGATGACAAAAGATTGTGTTCTAGTGGCTTAATTGCTCAGCACCTGAGGTAGAGCAATCTGTTATCTGAGAGTTTCTGTCCTGTTGGAAACACAAAGCAGAAAATGTGTGAGCATCAACCACCTTTGTGTGGAATGTCAGAGATTCTGTGATAACTGCAGTTACATCTCTTTGAGAGAGATTCATTCAAAATAGAACAGATGTGAAATGGAGACCTTGTCTGCCTGCTTTGGTTAGCCGTGAAGCGAGTGCTGAGAAAAGATGTGATTGATCGCCATCGATGCATGTGGGTGAAGGGAGGGAACTGGGCTAAAAATGCCGGGGAGGTAAAAGAACTTTTTAAACTAAGGATGCTGTTGGCACAGGAACAAATGGATGTGGCTATCAATAACCTTTGGCTAGAAACTCAGAAATGGTTCCTACTCCTCCAGAGATTGAGGAGGCTCCAGAACAGCCTCCCAGAGGGGGAATTGTGGAGGGAAAGTTATTAACAGATTTTAAAATGGAGTTCGAGCGATTTATAAAAGGATTAAGTGATGTGATTGCCTGTATGGGTCAGAAACTCTACTCAGCATCCACAAGGTCCCTTCTATGTATTTCAGGTCTCTCTATATATTTTAAGCATTCCTTAACATGACTAAATCATATAAAAGTTTAATTTTAGATTTTGCTTTTAAAGTCTTGCGTTAATGCTTGTGAATCTATGAATGTAGAGCATAACTAATGAGATTTTCATCTTCTTTTTCACTCTGAAACTTGAAAATAATCTCTAACTTAAAGATTCTCAGCTTGGAGAGAAAAAAACAGCTCAGAATTCGTCAGAAAGTAGTCGTGTTTCTGCAGATGGAACATCCTCACTGAGTTAGCTGGAAAAATGCAACTGGCTGGCTTTACTTTTTCACTGCCTGTTTTACTTTCGGAGCTACTGTCAGTGATTGCCTTTTGCGTAAGGAGTACAATAGGTCAAAAGAGGATTTTATTAATCTGTGCTCTGTAATATAAGTCAAGTTAAGTTTGAAAATACTATTACTGTTCTCAAGTGCACCCCAACAGGTAATTGTGATGCTAAAGATCTCCATGAGATTGCTGTATTGCCTCATGTTCCATTTGTGAGGAAAGAGACTGAAAGAAGCACACTGTGCATCTGCAGTCAATTCCTGCTTGCTTCTTTCTTTGCATCATGGATTTGGATGGGTGACTGGAAGTGGGAGGTTTGGTACAGCTCCTGTAGTGCCCAGTGGGGTTTTGCTTCTGTGTTTTTTCTGCTTTGTCATCTTAGTTTTCTGTTAAATTCAAGCCCCTTTCTCCTGCCCTAGAAAGTGTGGTTTATGTGTGGAGCATGTAAGAGGGTCTTACTTGTGCTGATCTTATGGATTAAATGATTAATTATTCATTTATGGCATAATGCTTGATATCTCATTGCTCTCCTTGTGCGTGGCTTGTTGTGGCACTTTTCAGATGTCTTTAAAATGTATTTTTATACATTGTGTATTGATGTCATTAAAAGACACTGAGACTACTTGGATGCACGGTTAAATCCAGTGTTACAGAGGAAGGCGACTGAGAAGGTAGGAAAGTGTTGATCCTTCCTCGTGATAATTTTGTTGGGTGTTAATGGGTAACACGTTTTGGATTGACACACTACTATTGATCCCTGGATTTAATAGAATAAAAAAATGAAGCAAAAGCTATCTGAAAAGACAACTAGAGCAATATGTTTTCTGAACGAGTGACAGTAAGCTGTGACGTTGACAGTTACACTGCTAGAGTGACTGTTAATGATTGTTGCCGTGATGTGAGAGGTCCCGGTCATTTGTCAGCAAGCTGCTGTAATCCATGCAGTACATCTTCATTAACCAGGCATACAGCAAGCAGCTCCGTGTTTCCGGATGAGCTGTGGCTGGGCCATAATTAACCTTTTGAACCCGGATTTGTAACAGAATGTAAAATCAGCTCAGGTTATCAATTACAGTCACCCTCAATTGATAGTTGCCCAAAGAGAGTTTCTTATGAAGAGAAAGACATTATAATCTGCTCGTTTCCTCAGAAAGTAACAGAAGTACCTATGAGTCATCAAACAATAAATATAAATAATGCCTAATTCATAGCTTTAATATCACCTTCTTTTGGTGCCTTTTACACAGAAGGTCACAGGCAGTACTGACTGTGTCTGTTGGTAACAGGGCTCACAAATAAATCTGTTATAAACCTGAATGGAAAAATGTTTTATGAAAAGAAATACACATTTTTATAATGAGAATTTTATCCATGTTTTGAAATTTCTACATGAACGGTTCGGTCTGTACTGCACATGCTTAAACCTTCAGCTATGGAAAACTATTCTTACACCCCTTAGGGACTTCAGAGTCCATATATTGTGATTTTGAAAGAAAATCGTGAATTAAAAATAATTGTTGAGATTATTTTGCTCTGAGTCCATTAACTGTCCTCAGATAAACTGAATGTATCTATTTCTGTCAGTACTCAGTGGTAAATCTTTATAGCTCCTTACTTCGTTATGTCCAAAGCAAATTATGTTCTGGTTAGATCTAATTTTTATGTTACACAGTACTGTATAAATATGCAGAGTATGTTTAAACAAACTTTTAATGTTTCTTTTCCCTGTAATATGCCTCATTCATCATAAAAATGAATGAGGCTATCAGTCAAGGACTGACTGCTTTTTCTTAGGTTGATTGCTGCTGTCACCAGTGTTTTACAGATCTGGAAGGATTTCCCTCAAAGTGTAGTTTTTCATTATTATTCTATGAATGCAGACAGTAATTTATCTGTCCACCCCTCCAATACCTTATGGTGGAGAAAAAAATCCTATTACATGTCCATAATATACAGAAGATTTTTAACATGTGCTTCAATAATTCTTATTTGCTCTTTTCTCTTGTTAGTACTGAAGATTTGATTTTGAAACCCACTTAAACAAGTAAACACAGAATTAGTAGACTATCTCATCCCTTAAAGGCATGAAATGTTGTTTTCTTGGGACTTGTAACATACTTTCAGTCTTTCCCATATTTTTGTCTTTACCTACAAGTAAAGACAATAGGTCTTACTTGTAAGTAAAGACAAATACACATTTGTCTTTACCCATATTCTGTGCATGAGCAGTCTTTTTTAGATTTCCCTTAATCTTTTTCCTTACTTCATTTTCTGTAAGTATGGTTTTGTTAACTGGTTTAAAGATATTTGGGTCATATTTTTAATCATGGCTGGCCATTAGCAAACAAGGGGCCTTTAGGAAACCATTTGTCCTCACGAGAAGGAAGCTTTATAGAGTGTTTGGTTTTGGCTTTTTACCAGCCCACAATTTGAACAGTCTGAACAAATAGCATGAACCTTGTCAGAGTATCCTTCCACCGTACGTGAATGCAAAATGTTACCTTGTTTTCTGTATCCTTGTTAGACTTGGAAAAAAATAATTGTATTTAGTTCTTTTTAAAGAAATCACGGGTTCCTACATAGAACATAGGAAAAACTCCTGAACTATAAAATTCAAGTAACATAAGTTTATACTTACAAAAAACCCAAAAAATTATTTAATCTTCTTTTCAGTCAGGATTTACTGATGTGAATGTTCCTGCCCTTATCTCCCCAGAAATTCACTGCCTGCTCACAGTGTTATTTTTCCACCTTCAGCTCTGTCTTCTTGGACATTTAGAACTGTATTACAGTTAACATAAGGTACTGCAGCATTTGTAGGGCAAATGAAGGGCTGTGTTGTGAATGAGATGACATTCAAGGTGGTATATTCAGGGTTGGCGTTTTGCTTGTTTTATTTTTGAAAGCAAACACATGAACTCTGTGACCGCATGATAGGTCTTGTGCCACTGTTGGTTTTGAAGTCTGTTGAGAGAAATCAGTGTTTGTTTAGATTTTGTATCTCCAGTTAGGATTCTGAAGGGCTTTATGCAGGCATTCACAGAAGATTGCCATCACCAGCTACCAGTGCACAAAATGTCACCCAAATTCAATTCTGATTCTTGGAAACCAATTCAGAAATACTTTATTACCTACTGAATTTCTTTCTCTGTTGTTTCTTTCTTGGTCCTTCTGTCTTTCTGTTGAATGAATGACTTGGTTATATATTTACTAACAACAAAGAGTTGCTTGAATAATAGTGTGACACAATTAAAATAATTACCCCTCTCAAGCACATTTATACATGAGTGGTATCTGCATTACACAAACAAAAACCTTCTTGTTTCAGTTTTAGCTTGCGCAGACAGAAGCTCAAAATCTTGGCTAAACATAAGATTTTTATTCCTTAATGTGCTTTAATTCCATAAAATTTAAATTCCTTTACATGCTGCTTCCCCCTCATCCTAAATAGGAAAGGGGAAGTATAAGTATAAATATATAAAATACAAACTCAGCTTCCATATCTGAACAGATTTTCTCTATTTTCTACTACAATATTTGAGATACGTGAATGGAAAGGCCCATTGGCCTAATTTTTGGAAGCAGCATTATTAATGCCATGGAAATCAGCAGGAATTTAACACATCTGAAAATCATATTATTTCATAATAGGATCTCTTCTCTTGCATTTTGGGAACCTAAAAATTCTTTAATTCTCAGATTTATCATTTCAGGCTCTTAAAGTTCATTTTTTCCCTCAATCTGAGGGTGATTTATGGTTGCTCTGTTGGAGATGAGATAGTTTCATCTTTCAAACTTGCTGCATTTTCTCTAGCATTTCTATCACTTAAGACTTTGAGTCTCAAAATAAAGGCGAGAGAAGATGAATGTGTGTGTATATAAGAACTCTCCATTGGACCCACCCACAGGTATGTGAAACTTTACAGTTCTCAAAGTTTAATGAATGCTTATTGTGCTCAGCATAGCAAATCCAAAAGGTCAGATGGAAAACCAGAAGTATTCCACTTCTTTTTCACTGATTTTCATCGCTCTGCCACTATTAGTATAAAAAAAAAATTCCTGTGTCCAGAAATTTGTGACTTATGCTGTGGTTTTGTGTCATGTAAAGCAATCCGAAGCAAACTTCATTTAGATCAAAAGTGACATGATCTGATTAAAGGGAAATTAAAAAGACCCTCAGACCTTAAACTCAAGCATCAAGTGAGTAAGAATTTACTCTCTGCCTGTAATTCTGTACGGGCAGGAGTTTTTATCCACAGTTCATGCGGGTGCTCCTGTGCTGGGAACTGTACAAGTGCCTGCAGAGAGTGGTTGCTGCCCTTTGACTCTTCGTGCTTCACACAGTGTGCCTGGGCAGTTTCGTGTGGATGTGATGCATTCACTTACAAGAACACCGTGCTGTATTTTTTCTTTATTTGTTCTTCCACAATGGACTTTTCACGCCTGTATCCTGATTTTGGATATTGAAGTATACTCACTAGTGTGGTTAAAAACTGTGTTTCGTTGTAGAAGATAGCTGTAGAAAAATCACAGGAGTTCCGTGCTTGTAGATTGCCCCTTTCTGGAGGTACGGCTGACTGGAGCGTGCGTTTGGGGGGACTGCAAACTTAGTATAATCTTAAAGAAATATTAGGGTAATCATAAGTGATATTGGAGGGCTCTGTTAGTTCCAGAGGTCAGATAAAATGCTGCCACTGAGATTTTGACTGAATATACAGGTTCCCCTGGCCACATGTCTGCTTTCCAGCGTTTTTGTTACATGCTTGTCTTCCAAAGCTGTGTAGAAAGACTTCATTCTTTCACTCTGATTCTGCTGCTGTCAAAGGTACCCAGTGCAAGGTGAGCAAAAGTTATCTTACTATTGCCTTCTGTTTGCATACCCTGTAACTAGTGCCTGAGGTTAAAAAAGGTGGGATTTAGTGTAGCACTCAGCGCACTTCCCACTAAGCAGTCAGTGACATCGCCCAAAATCTGAAGTCTGAGCTATGAACATGTTTCTTCTGCCTATCTCTGAGTGAAAAAAGTCGTGGAAGAAAAAAATCAGCGAAGATCCTGAAGCATATTTTAGCCTACACATCTCAGATACCAGCAGCCCAAAGTACTCTGTATCTTCTTTTTTATTTCCTAGTGAATGTTGGATCTGCTTTCAGATGTTCTTTAGCTGTGCCCTAGCCTGGATGATGGCTTCATGGATGTATGTATTACCCAGCCTTAAATGTAGAAGTGTTCGTGGGAGATGTGAACATACACCTTTATGTTTCCTGATTTCATGCTTTCATTATATTTCCAGTGATGTACTGGAGGAAAAACTAAATGTTGTAAGCAAATGATCATGCAGTTTCCTATATTCATGTGGTTGGCACACATGGGGAATTCATGCAGGGAGAATTGACACACGTGTGTGCTTGAGTGTGCAGTTCTAGCACTGTTGTTTCCTAATTTCTGTATTTCTTTAAAGATTTCAAGATACAAATATGTGCAAATAATGATCTTTATGTAATAGAAGTGGATGTGTAAGTAGGAGAAAATATCCTTTCCTTCATTGTGGTTTGATGGTTTTAGTTTCTTCTAAGCAAAAGAGAGGGATCTGCAATAAGATATTTTAGTCTGCTGCTGTGAAATGGATTCCAAAGGCACAGGTAGGTACTGGATGCATTAGGAGGTAGACTTGTGTATTAAAGTGTTTGCTGCCTCTTCTGAAGGCTGCTATGTGTTAGTGTTAGATGAGGGTGACTTTCTTTTCTGTCTGTACTGAATTGTGCTGAGAAACATGTATAAGAAAGCTGTGATAATGAGCAGTACAGTAGAGAGAGGTGATTTATGATACCTGTTTCTGACAGCTATAGTGCTGAGATTCCCAGGGTATCTGATCACTGCATTAGCATGCTGACAGCTCAGCATTTAGGACATTATGGTAATTTATCCTGCATATGCTGTCACCTGCACTGTCAGAGTTTCTTTTTAATGATGGTATAACTATTTTGTTTGTTTGTACTGCATTCTTTTCATTTGGCTAATGTCTTCTCATTAGATTGCACCTAGTAAATGAGAGTAATTAAGTGTTTCCTATAGCTCAGATGCAATGATTAAGTTGCAGAGTTGGTGCTGATTATGTTTTGTCATTTATCTCTATTAATCTGAGAATAATCCAGATGATAAACACATGTAATTTTTTAGCTAATGTTCAATAGACAAAATTTATAGCTTCTAAATGGAGCCAAACAGTAAGTGTGTATTTATATATGAATAGTAAGTTATTGTACTTGTATTTCTGTTAACTAAGCATAGGATTATTTGTGCAACTAAGGAAAAAGAAAAGAACATTTATTGAACATAGAGGTTTTCACCTTTTTAAAATTCATTTTTGTATGGGAAGCTACTGTTCATGATTCACAGTTAAGTGACTGCTCCTTTTTATTCTGCTTTCACAAATATCTACAGAGAATGCCGTGGTGATATTTTAGAGGGTTTTTCCTACAGTTGTCTGTATTTGTTACTGTTAGTTCTAGAATACAAATCTCATCTCTGGTAGCAAAGTGCAGTTTTCTTACCAACACTTCCAGATTGCTCTGTTTAAAAAGTAAAAAATTACAGTACTGTGTCAAATTAAGCACCCTACAACCATTTGTAAATCTTTATTTAACTTTCAAGCTGCAAAAAGAGGCAGAAGAAAAGCTCAAGGTTTTTTTCTTCAACATAGGAAGTTGCAATACTAAAATGTTGCTACAAATAATAATGGCAACACTGAATTTCAGGAGCGCTCTGTACTGTTTGATCATGATCCTTTGTTTTCCTGGTTCTGTAAACTTCCTATCACGTTCCGCTGTTTTTACTCAATATGTAACGTTAGGAGAGCAGACAGCAGAGCCCCATGATTGTTTGGGGGTTATGCAAGACAATTCTAATTGGTTTCAAATTTAGCAAGTTTTGTGTGTCACCAGTTAATGAACTTCTTTAAAATATAGAACTTGCAGTTATAATAGGTGTTGAAGGGAAAATCCCAGCTAGTTGGAGATTTGTGTTAAATGTAGTGATTTATAGATAAATAAGCTGAACAATCTTTTAACATATGTGTACTGCAGTGTATTACTGCCTAATACAGGAATGTTGTCTGTACTGTGCGTAGTCTGTGCGGTATCTGAAACTCTCTTCTGTTTTGACAAGTGTCGTTTAATAACCCAGAGCTGCAAGCAGTAGCCCTTTGTTGCATGATTCATTCCCTTCTGTACTTTAAAGTAGGATTACCAACCATAGAGTGACATTTTGTTTGGGAAAAGATCCTCTGATCTGGGCAAGTGTTTCCTCAGTGTTTTGCAAGGAAATAATTACTGACCTGTTCTGGGGATATATCGCCCCAGATAATGTTGTGCAATGTTTCATTTTGGTAACTTAAGCTCGGGGACCACCACCCCAAATGGCGCCTGGGCTGTTTGGGTCTCCTTATTGCAGTCCATGGCATGGCCTGGCCATTGCAAGCCCGCTTCAGACCTGACCACATTTGCTGTTGTGGAGCTAAATCTGAAGGAGTTGTTTTCTGTCCAGAAGTATGCAATTCAATGAAGGCTGATCAATAAAATCACCTGGATTTCTCGTTTGTCCCTGTTCTCAGGTGCTGCCACCCTTCACCAGTTGAAGAGAGGGAGATGGCATATTTGGAGCTATAGGAGGGAGTTGGGCTTGGAAAGTTATGATGAGATTGAGTATGACTGGAAACATAGCAGAAAGTGTGCAGGGGCAGGAGAGCCCAGAGATCTGATGTGGACAGTCCAGCATTAGTCCATAAATGTAAAGGTTATTTTCAGCCTATGCACATTCGTTAGACTTGCTCAGATTTTCCCAGTGTTTTCTAGATGAGCACACAATTATGTAAGGATTCTATTTTAAGTTTTTAATGCATAAAATCATATTACAACTCAGTGAATTGCTAGTTTGAAACAAATGTTAATTGTTTCAAATTGTTGTTCATTAACAATTATTTGCTTCTTATGAACATAAGTTTTAGGGCATCAGCATTCTTTCTGGAAAAGCAAATAGCGTGTTCTGTTTATGTGGGTCAGTTCTAGAGTAGCTGCTTAAAATCCCACATACTGAATTCTGTTATCTTTTCTCTTGGGTGGGTGAGGAGCGCGGTTGAAGCAGCCAGTGATGGCTGCTGGGCTTTCATTTCTTTGTGACTGGTAAATGAAACACATGCAGCCTCACCAAACTACATGACTAATGACAACCTCCAGTGGCTCCTGCAATCAAAGATTAATTTGCTTTATCAAGTTTAAAGAATAGTAGGCGATAAATCATGTCAAAAAGAAATAATCAGTGGCAGGCTGATGTTCTTCTGCACAGTGGAGGACAGGTGCAATAGAGGATTCATCTGCCATAGACTGTTAATTTTGTTCTCACGCTGGTGTGTTAATTCTTATTTAGTTGATTTTTAAGTCAAACAGGATGCATTTGTCAACTAATATTTTTGTCTAAAATATATAGTGTTGGTGTTTAGCTCTAAAATTAAATACTTGTTTAGAGTCTATCACTTGGCATCGAAATGTTTAACTTAATCCTTTTAGATAAATTTCATTCATATCCGTTTGTTGTCTTGGAGCACAGTTTAATGTAGACAGGAATAAAAATGTGTTGTACATATCTAGTGCAGACATAATATATTTCTTTTCCTTCATGTTGATTCCTATTTAGCTATATCTCTCTTATGCTGTCTGTGGGAGAGATGTAATGTAAGTCCTAGCAGTTGTATTGGGTGTTGGCCTCTTAAGTGGAAAACTGATGGTGCTGGGCACTTAAGTCCTGACCCGCCTGGGACTTTGTACCATCTCCTCATACCACAGTTAAGAGCACCACACAGGAAATGTTCATCATGTTGCAGGGCAGAGTTCTAGATGGTTCTCAAGTGATTCAGAAACGGCATTTCTATTGCATTGATAATTACTGATTATAATCATCCCAATAAAACCTGCATTTAAAAAAAAAAAAAGGCAAAATTAAGTGGCCATTAAGTGTGTAAGGCTATCTGTAGCATGTCATTATAGTATTGCATTGCATAGTATGGCACTGACTCCAACCTGCATTTAATGGTGAACTGTGCTGTACACAAAGCAAGGACTGCAACTGTGTGTTTATCATGGAAGATGCAGATACCTTCTGCTAAGTTAATGTTTGAGCTACATGATTTTTGACCATTTTTAGTCTATTATTATTATCTCAGTTAAAGCATGGCCCAATAACATACTGGCCAACCATGTTTTTCCATGTTTAAAGGAATTTTAGTACTGGAATGATGCAGATTATGTAAACTCCCGTAATGCATAGAAATGATTGTGATAGCCTGATAATAATATGTGAGCCCTCTAGTGGCATCCTCCGTGTTGGAAGTTGAGAACTAGTTGTGTACAAGAGCGTAGAGCAGTGCACATGTTCAGACAGGAGGTGGAACAGCAGAGCAGAACTACCCTCCTGTGGAAAGCCATTGTAGGGAAGAGATCATTGGAGATGGCTGCAAAACAGCCTGCTGTGCAGCTCTCGGGGCAGTGGAGATGCTTGCAATGAATCTTTAATACTGATAGAGTTGCATTTTGCAAGGAAAAACTGTAAAACTTCCAATCAGCTCCAGTATTGGGTCTTGCATATACAGTAAATGGGCTTTTATTAAGATCTCTCTCTCCCAATTTGATATTTAGATTGAAAGATGTGACACCATGCAGATATCAAAAGTTTCATCGCATAAAAATTAAAAGATTTTTAACAATTTAAAAAGCTTCTTGTGAAGTAAAAGAAAAAATTTTGCACAAAGTAGATTTTGAGCAAGCCATTAACATTTTATTGTAGCTTCTGGGTATACGTAAACTGCAGGCCATACTGTTAAATGTGGTTTCATTACTGTGTCAGAGTTAACTACCTACCTTCCTTCCCTGACACTGAATTTGTATGCCATTAGTTTGTTGATTGTAGAGACTGAATAGTAAGAGGGCAAGTAGTACAAGGGGTTATGTGCCATGTTCTATTAATAGGTCTATCTTTTCACTAGCTTGGCCACTGGCACTCGGAATACTGACTAATGCTGGTTTGTTAGTCCTGCTCACAGTGCTCAAAAACTTAAAGCTGGGCAGTCTTGAAAGTACAGCTATGTAAAAACAGACCTCCCTTGCTTTTTATTTCATTTTAATGGTAGTAATACAGAAATGATGCAGCAGTAGTGCTTCAGTTCCTTTGTGCCATTCTGATGATGGCTAGAAAGCTGAAAATCCAGGTTTCATCCAGTAGAATGATTACATCTTGCTCCTTGTGAATCTAATTTAAAAGTAGGGGGAAGAAAACACACTTATTTGTGTGCATCTTCAATTACTAAAAAGTCCATATTGACTTTTTTCTGGCTCTCTTAATTTTTAATGTAAAGTTTTTACACATAAAGTAGTGATTCAGACAAATCTCAGTAAAAACTTGAAATAGATTCAAATCTGAGTTAACATTAGTGATTGAAATTTAAAATTCATAATGGTTAAAACAGAACTACCTTAAAAGTAAGTATTATAAGAAAACGTAATTTTCTTATACAAAATGTATTTGACCGAATCAGTGCTGAGCAGAGGGGAAGGATCACCTCCCTTAGCCCACTGGGGATGCTCTGCCTAATGCAGCCCAGCTCACTGTTTGTCTTTCTGCTGTGAGGGCACGGTGCTGGCTCATGTCTGGTATGGTTCATTTAAAAGACATTCCAATGTTAAGGTAAGAAATGCGTATAAAGCAATCTTAAATTACATTGTGATGCTGATGGGAAGGAGAAGAGAGTACTTAAAAAGCACAGTCCTCTCTTAGCTGCAATCGCACATATTACGAGGCATCAGCTATAACAGTATGGAGTGTGGCATGATACTGCTGTTCATTTCCACCACTCTATCTTTTCTTACTCTGGGGTTTAGAGTGCAATGCAAACCTGAAATGGAGCTCATCAGGCTGGAATTGAGATAATTATAGTTATGCCTGGTTTACTGCAATGTTACTCATCCATAAGTCAAGTCTTGGCTCATTTTTAATATAATGCTGGCTCTGGGAATAGATTTGGGGGGTGAGGTGAGAAGAGTCTGTATTTGTTTATTTGGGGCCAAACAAGAAAAATAGCTCCTTCTCAATTTTAATCTATAGTTCTGGAACTAAAATGGCAGAATTAAGACATTTCATAAATTTCTTTCAACAGTCCTTAGTAATATAACCCATCATAGCAGCACTTTCACCCTGGAAAAAATCTCTAGCTGTCTTCAACTTGATAACAGATGAGTGAAGATAGGTAATAAATAATAGTATGGAAACTCTTCTTGTTTGAACATATTTTGCCAAAAGCACTGAATATGAAGTTGGGTGAGAAAAAGGAGAAACATTTTCTGAGTATTACTGACATACTTTATGATGACTTAGTGGAACACCTTACGGCCAACTGTCTCCTTTATTCACAGATGTTCTAAAGCTGCCAGAGCTCCATTTCTTTCATACAGCAAAGTTAAGAGCTAATTTACCGTTAATTGTTGATTGTTCCTTTTTATAGCGTCTAGAGTCGCCACAAGAGCAACCTGCCTTCCTTGGCTTGTGTATAATGTGTTCAAACAATGGGAGACTCTGGTAGTCTTAATATTTAAAGCAGAATGACTTGGTTTTGTATGGAGAGTGCTTGAACTAGGAACGAGTTTGGTTTTTCCCCCTTATGAAAACATGTATTTCAGCTAAAACAAAACTGCAGATGAACATTTTCTCGAGTGTCTGCTTTAGGTCTGTGTTAAGACTTCATCAATATCAGTGTCAGACTTCATGAGTACCAGCGTGTGATTTTCGTATCTAATTGGACAAGTAAAAAGCAGAGCATCTAGTTCATCTTCATGCATCTGAGCAGTGAAGGAGCAATGATAGAGCTTTCTCACCAGGCAACGCAAGGGCTGGGGTAGTGGTGACTGTTATCTTGCATGTAACCATTTTCTGTATCCTGAAATCAAATTTGCAGAACAGAGAGCATTTGAGCTGTACTTCATGTTTCATTAGATATGCACATCATCCCCAGATTTACTTTTATCAGACTATTCAGAGCTCTTTCTTGCTTTTGTGTGCTTACGGAGTAATCCAGAACTGTTAATAATGTTGTCCTGATAGAGATCTGCTTAACATACAGGAATATGTTTTTTAAGTGCTCTTCTCACACTAAACTGCACTTTCGTTGAACATCATAGGAAGGCAAATGGTGTCTGTCTTCTGCCATTTGCCATTCTTCTGAAGCAAGGAGGAAAAACACCCAACAGTATTTCAATGATCTGTTCCACACAGGTTTCATCTGTATCTTCTTTGTTGGAAGAGTCGGTAGTTGGCATCAATTTGGATCAAAAGAACTGCAGTTAGGAAGGCCATGAGGAAGGTTCCATATTATTTCTCCAGAGCATTCTCACTACTGACGAGTTGTTTCTTGAGGCATGTAGCTCTATTGAGAAAGAAGTCTTCTGGGAACAAAAGTTTTATTTCTGAAACAGGAGTTTTGTATCAATTTAAGTATTAAATGATTTGTATAGAGATCATCTACACAACAGTGTGGCTTTCAAGATATGTAGAAACTTTCGTATGTAAGTGGATATAAAATCATATTATTTTAGATTTTGTAAGAATATGTACAGGAGCTGATAGTTCATGTAGCATTAGTGTAACAGACCTTCTCTGAATGATGAGCTCTTTAACAGCACAAATACCTTCTAGTTTATGCATTTTCTTTAATAACCAATTTCATTCTAATCTGCTGAATAGCAATAACATTTAGAATATTTAAATTTTTATGTAATCACCTAAATGTATGTGCTGCTGGAGCTTAGGTTTGCAGTATCCCTTAAGATAAGTGTGAGTCAGCAGCTGACAGTACGCCTTAGCGGATCGCTTTGCTTCTGAAGCGTGTCAGATTCTGTGGCTGTAGAGATTAGTGGTGCCTGACAGTGTTCTGTTATCTGTCATGTTTGCATAGATCTGATTATGTCATTTGCTCAAGAGGTCAGCAAAACAAACCAAAATATTGCAGTATATATTATTAAAGACCATCACTATCAGTTATACTGTAAAAAGATGACACTGCATGGAGGGCTGCATCCAGAATGTAGGTGATGTGGTCACGGTTCTGAGTTGTTCAGGACCCCAGATGTGTGTATGATGTCAGGCTGTCACGGGTGCTGCCTGTTAGGTCATCCTGTGTTGCTTCTTGACTCTGTAACATGAAGCGCTGTGTTCGTTGCTGCATTCACTCTAGTGTGACTAAGTCAAGTGGTGGATGAGATTGCCTTTTTGTATTTTGTTCTGTGTTTTTCCCTCTTAACTTGAATGACAATCTGGGATTCTCCAGCCAGAGCCATGACAGTCCAGGCTGTATGTTTTTCTGTACGCAACTTCAGTGTCACCCTATTTATTCCCAGAAGACTTTAACATCAGAGGTTGAAGTCTGAAATGTCCCACGTGTTACTGAGAATAATTATTGATCAAGATTCTTGACCGGTTTTGATTGATCAGTTTCATTAGTTTTGTAAGCTTTTCAATAAATACTCATGTATCTGTAATTCTGTTCCCTGCTGGTGATCTCTTTCTGTTACCTGTGCCGTATATTTGTGTTCAGAATTCCTTAACTTACAGTATGCTCTGTCACACTACATTTGGCTACATACATCATCGGCTACATTTACAGTTGTGTATTTTCAACTCAAGCTTGATATTGACCTCTTTCTTTTCCAAATACACCTCTTGGATTCTTCCTGTGTTCATAGGCCAGACCATGTCACTCCTTCCTCCTAAGCTCTTGCTTGATTTCAGTGCCCTGTGGTTTAGCTTAAATTCTTGGGTGAAATTAGGAGTGATTGAATTTTCAGTGTCCAGGTGTCACTGGTTTGGGTTTTTCTTAAATTTAAATATATCTGTAACTCCTCTGGAACAAACCCACTGTTTCTAGGACTTGCTAAATTCTCTCTCCTCTCTTTGCAGTGCTTTTTAGGCATCCTGTTAGGCAAAGGACGCTCTCCTGGCGCAGGTGTGCCAGGTTCCATTCACTCATAATTCTCTACCATCTTAAAATTACGCCTGTTTTTCATCCCCACAAGTAGACTAACCTGAGTTAGGAAACCATGGGTTTGCTTTGTTGTGCTGGCCACCTGGTTCGTTAAACCTCCTTTTTGTCTGCTTTAGATAAAAATGTCTGTGTTGATATTTTTAAGTGCTGATGACATGTGCAAAATACCAGAAAACGCATTAGCGAAGTAAACCTTTGGTTTCCATAGGGAAGGTGGCCCTAGGATGAAAGGAGTAGAAAAGTGTCTGAGAACTATTTGCCATCTCATTTTGCATCAAGCAATGCTCAGTCAGACTGAAAGATCTGCCCCACAGCATCTCCATTCAGAGTGAGTGATAGTGATGGTGGTGTGCTTGGTGAGGAATTGGGAATCACGCAGTGTGTGCGCTAACATGTCAGGGGTTGTTATTCTGCAATTGAATAGCAATATTTTAAATGTTTTCTTAGGAGGAAGTTAAGATTTCTTTTCATGCTCAATTAAAGAACTGCCATTTTGGAACAACAGCAGTGAGAAAAAGTTGCGTGAGCAAAGCAAAACCAAAGCCACGGGTGGTATAAAAATAACTGCGAGCAGAGGAAATCAGTATCAGAACTACATGTCTTAAATTGAGATGCGTGATGATATAGAGACAATTAGAATGTAATGCTTAGTTTAATGATTTATGAGACAATCAAATTGTAAGGAGCAAATGTCTGAAGATGGTTGAGCACATCAGCCTAAAAATAATGCAGTAGAAAAGGAAAAGGCAATGCACCTCAGCATTCTTTGCAGATAAGGGAATTGCTGGGCCAGCCATCATGAAAATATATTTCAGAGCAGTCTAATGAGTTTAATAGATATGTATAGATTTAAAGCATTTCTTGGCAAGATATGATGAAATAAGACTGCAGGGGTTTTGTTGTTGTTTTAAATCTCTATTAACCAAAAAACGCTTTCCCAAAGCTCTGATATTTAGTTTAATTAAAAATACAAATCCTGGTTTTCTTGTATGTGATGGAGAGTTATTGTTTTACATAGCAGTAATATGTTGCAGTTATTACTGAAAACCCTCTGTAATATTTAGAATCAGGGGTAAATCGGTGTTATCATGCAATAATTGAAAAATTGTGATCACTTTTTTTTCCTGAAGCTTAAAGGGCACGCTTAAAAATATGTTTTATTTAAAAAATGCTTTTCATCTGAACCACTGAGGCCAAATTTTTGTGAAGTCTTCTGCTTCATTATGTAAATCTGCAGGAAAGCCTTGAAGAGTTACCCTTTGTTTAGTGTCTCATGTAGCCCCTGTGTCATACTCGGCTTTTTAATAAAGGGTCAGATTTTATTTATGTGGTTAAATAGAACATAAATATAGACATTTCACATGATGTACCATGTAAATGTAAGCCTTTGTAGTTACAAGTTTTTGTAGCTGGAGAATTGTTTTAAAAGGCATGTAATTTATTAGCTATCAGTAGCTGCTTTATTGCCTTGCCGCGCTGCAGTAATAAATAAAAGAAAGTGAGCTGATTTTACAAATGGCACACAAGGTGCACATTTTGTGAAAAAAAGTCTTTTTTTAAAGAATTGGCATTAAATCCTTTTTTTGTGATGACAAAGAGGCTAAGAGTGCAAACTGTATTTTCTGTTTATCGAAAACAGAGTCTCTTTTTCTCGAGGGCATTTTTTCCTATGATCATCAAGGGATTTCAAAAGCAATAAAGTGTGGAATCATTGTTCGACTTGAACAGTATTAAAACTTAGGTTTTAATTTCAGTGAAGTAATAAGATTTGAACCTGTCTCACATTACAGCACTGTAAGGCATTTAGCAATTGTATTTTAAAGGAGGTTTTTAAAATGCAGCTCACTTGAAAGCTAACTGTCTGTCTAGTAATTAATAGTTTCTCTTCAGCAGAGGCTGTTGTGAATCATACTAAGAAAGCTCAGTTTTGTTAATAACAAATTATGATAATTGTAAGGATGTTAATTCCTAATTAGTTTAAACCTACAATCTTTTTTGCCCTTCTCTGAGATTGATTTTCAAATGAAGACAAGAAAGAAAAGTAGCGACTGAGGGTTTCAGCATGATTTTCACCTTAGAATTAAAAAGAAATTACCCACGTTTGTCTGTAAATTTCAAGAAACTTTATTCCTTGGTTAGGAGCGTATGTCACGTTCCCACTCAGAAGTGGTGAAGTATTTAATCTGTAACATATCTGATGTCATTAATTCCAGAACTGTGTTTTGAAGATAATTCCGCAGAGCACTTCTCCTTTCGGTACCGACACAGCGAACTCCGGGATGCTGGAACTTGGTGTGCACGGTTTGCACAGATATTCTCCAGGTTCAAAGTGTAAATATTTCTTCAGGCTGCTTGATAAAATGTTGGCTGATGAGAGGGTAGCAATCCCTGTGCCTTGTAGCTGGAAATGAGCGTGGATGGTTTTGGAGGAGGGAGGAGGGACAGTTTATACACAGGTGCATGTTCAAAGCAGCCATCAGTGTTTAACATTGGAGTGGTGAGCTATGACCTTCCGTGATGATTTTGAACGGTAACTGCCTCCATTAGCCATAAGGTTTGTTTCTTTATTTTAGTAGATGGCCTAGACTGTAAATATTAGAGGATCTAAAATAAATCAACATATTATCCTAAGGATACAAAACGTAAGAGCTATTTGTGGTTAGGAACCTTTGACAGATAGTTTGGATGAGGCAGATGATTGCCCGCCTCTCGTATCTGGCTCCCATTGCTGTGCCTGCAGGCAGTTTAGTGTTATAGTTGTATATTGATGTCAGGGTTACTACTGAGTGGCTAGCAATGACAGATGTCTATAATTACAGGCAATGCTTCCAGTATTTCAGAAGAGCCAGCCTATGTTGAACAATTATCTTATTTCTGGCTTGCCAAAGAGGGTTGTTCAAATTGCTAGTATTAGCTGTGGTAGCCGTAACACCTCTCCTTATGCCGTGGGATAAATGTGCAAAAGCACTCTCCTGTAAAACTTCGGTACAAAACCTTCTTAAAATGGAGGATCGTGCTCAATTTCCTATGCTTAAGGCTTGGTCCTGAGCAATGCAGAACACCTGCAGCAGTGTCAGTACGATGAAATAGTTTGGGATATAGAAATTTTAGGAGGTGAAAAAGTAGCTGTAATCTTTATTACTTGTTTTTAAGTGCCAAACTAATGGTGATGCTTTAGCATTGAGGTTTATTGCATATAAACATGCTGAGTAGGCCACTCATCTAAATGCAATTAAGGAATTAATAAAATTAAGCTGGACACTTTTAATAGTTACAGGGGCAAACAGGAGTGTTGATTACTGCTGCTGAAGTACCTGTAATACTTCGTTGTGGAGTTTTCTGCCAGACAGAAATAATGCTGTTGTAGTCTCTACAGTATTGATACCATTCAGTCATTAGAGAATTTTAAAGCGGCATTTTGGCTTCTTGTTAAGCAAATTCCTGACCATATATATTGGCTTGAATCTCTGCAGTGCAGTATATAGCTCTGATGGAAAGTGCAGCCCAGAACTGTGCTTCAGAAACGAAAAATCTTCTGGATGATGTCCAAAAAGTAGTAGCTTTTAATAGTATTTCTCAGTTTTCACTATAATATTTGTACTCTGAGCCCTGGAGGGAAACAAAAGAGACAGTGGAATTAAAAATCTGTAACGGTGCTTTACAAAAATGGAAGTCTAAACAAGACCTTTAAAGCTAAGGACCTTTTTAACAATTGGCTACCTGAAGACCTAGCAGATAAACTGATTCTTTTTTCTTTCTCATTTTTTGTTTCAGAGAATACTTCTCGTGCTGTACCAGTAATAACAGCAGCTGGTTCATAGTAGGTCTCTTGTAGTAAGTTGACCAGAATTGTAAATGTTTCTTTCAGGATTCTCAGAAAACAGGAATTAAGAAAGGAAGAAATATGTAAATAAATAAATAAAAGCTGAGAGAGAAATTGTTGAAAAAGAGATCAATTTCCATGCAAGAAAAGGTTTCTTGCTGGCAACACATGGGCACTTTATGGAGCAGGAAGAGGGGAGTTAATCACTCCCCCGCCCCAGACTCCTGTGAATTCTCTTGCTGTGTTAAGAGATCAGGGAAAGGATTGGGAAGAGGGTCTGGAAAAGAGCCTTTGTGGGAACTGTTAATACCTCTTCCTGCCTCAACTGGTGATGATGGAGTATTTCAACAGTCTGGGAGGGAAATAACATCCATAGCAATGAGTGAGCCATGCAGCAGATTTACCCTTCCCTCTGCGACATAACACACCTCGGTTTTAATAACAATACCCTAATTTTTAAATGTCATCTGATAGTAGGTCTCTTCTTTCAACTGAGGATAACTTTATGCAATATTTTAATTAAGCTAGGTTTATAAGTAAGCTAGTATATGATTTATGTAATAAACATTATATATTGGTTATCATTTATATATTTGGTTCCTCTGTTGCTCACAAACACATGTAGCAGTGAATGGGAGAGCAGCCTACTTTTTCTGTACCACAGAGCCCAACTTTATCTTCAGAGATCCTGTTTGAAATCAGCGCAATTTCTTATGGCCTGTCTTGGAGGTTTTCTCATTTGGGGAGCTAACTATGAAATGACAGATTAGCCTGTTCGTGCTTCAGGCTCAGAGTTAAGGGTGTTTTGAGATCTTACCTCTTTAAGACAGCTGGTCAGGTGTGGAGGTGACCAAGGTTTTCCTCTGTTAAGGGGAGGATAGAAAAGCCAAGGCTCGTTAAGCCCTTGGTTTGGTCAGGAGGTAAAGATGAATGATCCAGCACTCTGATACACTGAGTAGGGGATTAAGCTCAGATATCCAGGCTTTGTCTGTGGGATTTGGAAGCCAGATTTCTGCTGCGTTGCAATGGAGCTTTGAAGTGCTGAAAATCAAAGATACCCGAGTGCAGTTTGAAAAGCAGTGGAAATTACTGGATGTGTTGTGGCACTCGACACCGAGAAAGAAACTCCTGCATACTGTGGAGTTTTAGTGGGTGATGTACCTGTCAGAGAGATGGGACAGCAGCATCAGGAATGTCTTGTGGTTGCCCGATATAGCGTGAATTTCCAGACAGACGTGAGGAAGGAGATGCTCCCTTTTGCCTGCCCATGTGTTCCAGCCCCAGTCCACATCTGTCTGGGGTAAAGTCTGGTTAAAATCTGGTTCCACCCTCAGTGCTCATGACAAAAGACTTTAATGTTGTAGTGATGGTTGTCTGCGGCAAGGCCTGGAGAGCTTCAAGGAAGTTATAATATCTTAAGCATTTACACTGTGCCTATGGGGAATAACTTTACTGTAATTTTCTGAAGATTCATTATCCAAAATCTTAATTCATTATAATAGCCGTTATGAAACATATAGAAACCCACATTTTCTTGTGTTTTCTTATTTGCACAGTGTGAGAGATTCATTGCTCTGTTTTAATTTGTTTCATGGGGTGCGTTGGAGTACATTCCATACAGTGCTGTTATTGAATTTCTGTGACTGTCATTATATAGCCATACAACCTTTAGGAACTCATATTCTGAGCTTCCCAGTTCTGTAATCTGCTTCACATTTAAGAATTGACATAATTAGCTTCTTCAGAGTTATAATGAGAGTACCAAAAAGAGAAGACCTCAAAAGATAAAGCAAAGTTAGGCATATCTAGGGCCAAAGAGTAGAGAAGACAGGGAAACAGTGTTTTGGTGTGGTTACTGAATTATTTCTCCATTTTCTTGGACTGTATTTACATGTAAGTGCTTTGCTTTATAAAACATAGCTTCCACAATTTTATTTTCTCATCCTTCTGAAACGCAGCAGGTACAGTTCAAGTAATTGGGAAGTATACAATTATGTAGTTTGAACCACTGATAAATCTGCTATTGACCATAAAAAACACCCCCTGGCATGAGAGCTTGTGAACCTGCTGTCTTCCTCCAGTGTCCTGATTCCACCCAGGCGGTTTTGCTGGTCTCTTCATTGTCATGGCCAGGTTGTCAAGGCCAGGTTGCACACAGGGGCTTGGAGCAAGCTGCTCTAGTGGAAGGTGTCCCTGCCTGTGGCAGGGGTTGCAACTGGATGAGCTTTAAGGTCCTTTGCAACACAAACCAGTCTGGGATTCTGTGACCATTGCTGTCTCACCTTTGAATGCAGCCTTGCGCTTGGGTGTTGGTTGTGATGGTGGGATCAGCTCCGGCTTGCTGTAAGGACCCCGAGCATGTACTTGCACCTGTGAAGCTCATCCAGTGTTGTAGTCTATTGTTAGCACTTCTGTGGATTTTTCACTTATGCTCCTGACTATTGTGAGATGGTGATAGTGGGATATTTTACTGTTAAACTTGGCAGTTTTGGCCTTATCATGGCGTGATTGCATAGTGCTGTGTGCTGATGCAGGTTTTGTGTGGAAGTTATAAATCCTGCAGTTGTAAGGATTTGGGAATGATTGTGTAAAGGTTTTCCAGAAGCCTTCAACTGGCTGTTTCCTCCTGAAAGCTAATTATGGTGCTCCTATTTGAAATGTCTAAAGGGAAGTGAAAATGAAAGCCAGGGCTTTTTTCTTGCTGGAAGAAGGCAGGGGAGGTCTCCAAGGGAGGGAACCCCCTGTTGGGTGCATGTGGGATTCTGCAGCCTCCCAGAGCTGCCTTCACCTTCACAGCTTTACCCATGGCGATGGGAACCAAGCTGAAGGTGAGATCATTTCCACATGTGAGTCCACATCCTTTTATGCCCCCTTCCAGCAGTGTTTTTCTCTGCCTTTTGAATATGTAGCACAGTCTTTGTTGTTGAAGTGTGTTTTATTATTATACGTCCAAAATGCTTTGTCATTAATTTTTTATAGTGCTTAAAAGTCTAAGGGCGCTTCATTGTTGTGGTTGGGGGTTGGTTGGTCTTCTATTTTTACATGCTAAGAGCGTGCATTGGTTTTGAAAATGATTTTGAAGAAGGTGTTTAAAATATCACGTTTATTTTCGCTTACAATTTGTCACATTAGGGAATGGGTAGTAGTTTTTATTACGAGCACTGTATTCATGCTGACTCGAAATGACCCTGTCACACTTGAAAACAAATCAGATTGTTGCTGTTAATGAGCTTTTCAATTTACTATTCAGTGGATCAGATAAGTGGATTTAAGAGGTAATGATCCTGCTTAGCACTCAAGCTTGGCTGTCAGATCCTAGTAGTTGTGGGAAATCCCCAGGGACAAAAGCGTTGACACAGTTCTTGATGGGATAATGGGAATCAAAGCTAATGGATGATAAAAGGAGTAGTAAGAGTTACAAGGATAATTGTGGATTAAAGCACTACTCTTTGTCAACACTGACTGCTGGTTTAGTATTTTATTTGTTAAACTCTGATGTGGGGAGAGCCTAGTTTGACAACAGAGCACAATGCCACCGGGATCAGGCTGGCTCGCTGGTTTCCCATGGCAGAAAGGAAAGCTCTTAACAGGGATGTGAGCTTGCTTCTACAGTTACATTCCTCCCTCTCTTTTTTTCACTCTTCCTAATATCAAATACAGAAATTCGTAAACTTTGCTGAAATTGCAGCTGCCATAGGTTTCAGAAGATACTATTTTTGTATTTGAATATATTCTTCTCTTATTTATTAATTAATAATTAATATATACTTGAATGTATTTTTGCATTACTGCAAATGACTTCATATTTGCAGTGTCAACATACTATTTTGCAGCATTTGAAGGATTGTGTATTACAAACTTTTAGTATTTTGATTATCCTTTCAATGACTTATTTGAATTGCGGCTGATTTTGCCACAGTAAATACAATTATAAAAGGGTAAGTTAGCTCACAAGTTAAGTTACCCTTGTTCTCAGTGCAGTTCCTGGCTAGAGCTGCAAGTTTATGTACTCATGCCTTTATTATGATCAGATTTAAAACTAAAGTCTCTGGGCTATGAAAATACAATTTTATTCTCTATTATTATTGTTTATTATTATTATTTTTATTTTTATTATTGTTGTTATTTACTGACTTCCTCAGAGATAGAATATTGCTGAGTTTGGTTTTTAAGCACAGTCATGGGATTCCATCACTAGCTGGAAGGAAGTTGGTCTAAGAAAGGTTAGGTACGGTAACAAAAGTATTGCGTGAGCTAAATCAAGTTCATTTGCTATTTGGAACGTCAGCGAGCAGAATTGACAGCTAGATGGCACCAGGCTTTCACTGCTGGGTAGCTGAGCCTGCATGTGCTCTGCTTGGTGCTCTCATTCCAGACCTTAGTGATACTTGAATTGATCACATCATATGGAAGAATTACCTATAACTATGATATTTGGGTTAGTGTCATGAAAGGTTAAAATGACTGAAATGAAATGTACCGACTGGCTGATCTGCTTTTACCCCACTCATAAGCAAATAGCAGAGTTACGTGACATCAGGGTAAAGCGAGTTGGCAGAGGATTGCGATGAAAAGCTGCAATACGTGTATCCCTTCTGTGTCTGAAGTTGACTGAATGCAACTGAATGTTTTTATCTAGACTAAATGTCAGGCTACTAAAACCACCAGAAAAGTTTAATGAGATCACACAGTGAGGAAAAAACTACACTTGGTGTGCCCTGCACGCTTGTTACTGAATCTGATAGGGGAGGTGATGGGTGAACTCAGGTGGTAATATGTGTCTTGGATCTGAAATAAAGGGGAAAAGGGTACACCTGCAGGTTACTTGGCTGTCAAAACCTTTGTTCTTCCTTCATGATCACAAAACTGGATGCCCAAGGAATACCTAATTTACAAGATTTTATGAATGGCGGTGCAAGAACTTGCACGTGCAAGCTAAAGAACAGCGCTGAATCGCATCCCACTGAGGACAGAGACCAACAGAAGAATGTTTTCTCCATCCCTGTGCATTTTTTTTTTTGGTAATAGAGATCATGTTGTTCTGTGAACGACAGAGTGGGTTTAACACAGAAATTTCCATCTCCTTTGTAGGAAGAAATGTATGCAAGGGCAAGCAAAAGCCTGTCAATCCCAAATTCACAGAACACCATTGGAGACTGAATAATCCATCTCTTCCAAATGCTTCAGCTAGGCTGGATGGACGGACATTTGTGCCTGTACTTTTGTCTTGTCAAAACAATATAGGGAATGTTTTAGAATAACTGAAAATGCTGGTGCTTGTAAATGTCTGTAATATGCTACTGTTGAAATGTTTATTTCCAGGTGTATGCCCGAATGTCAGAAGTCTTAGGAATAACAGATGACAACCATGTTCTGGAAACATTTATGACAGAAGTGTGAGTTTGTGCTTGGGTTGTATTCTGTATGTATTTTGTCTTGTCTTTAATACTTACATAGAATCCGAGTTTTATTTCGTTATGTTTGCTCTTTGCTAGAAAAATGGTTTCCATAAATTTAAAATATTTAAAGTAAGGGATCCCCATTTTCAGAAGCATCCATATCTTATTTTCTGAAGGCGCTGCATGTCCCTAAATAAGCACTCGCAGCTGGATATATCCTCCACAGTGCCTGCATCCCTTCTTGAATTGGCTTATGGGAGAATAGAGCTGAGATTTCAGACTGGTTCAGTGGCAGCCTGGCCTAAGCAGTCCTCATCCCTCCTCACCTGCGTCATCAGATGTCAGTGGAATTGCCTGTAAAGCTTCGTGGTAGTTTGCATGTTTGCAGTAGGGAACTGACCAAGTTAAACTGATCTCTTTTTTGTTGTTTTGGGGAGGCTCTTTTGGGTTGTATTTTGGCAAGATCTGGCAAAATGTGCTCTCAAAAACAGAGATTCAGGGAGGAGGATTTTAGAGCCGCATACTTACCAGCTGTTTTCTCACCTGGGCCATTTAGCAGAGTAAGGGGTGTTTAAATCTGACAGATAAGTGTTGCAATACTTTCTCTTTAAGAATAATCCTAGAAAATTACTCTGGAGAAGGTACCTTTTTCTCATGCCTCTGCTGCTGCTGCTTTCCTTGCATGCCAGCAAAACTACCAGGATCTTGTCTTTTATTACTTATGTCCTTCATGAGATTTGCTAGTTTCTCCTGACTCAAAAAGAGTTTCATCTAAAATCAGTTTTGCTCTTGAAGCAAAACAAAATGGGCCCTCTGAAAAATTGTGAATATCCACTAAAAAAATCTAGGAGTCCCCAGGAGACAATGAGTTCTGTGTGTGCCTGGAGAAAGAGAAGCAAGTACCTTACCTCTTTATTCTGCAGTGAGGAAGATGCTGCATCATGTCATTTACTTCATTTCCTCTAAATCTGACTTACAAGACCTTTAAATGCTTTCAGTAGACTTTGACCTGCTAGAGAAACATCTCTACTGGTGTTGCAAGGTTAGTTGTGACCTGTTTGGACAGGATTAAACATGGCTTACCTTTTGCTACCATGACTACCAGCCTTGAGAAATAGTAGCAATTAGGACAGGGTCATTTTCTAATACACTTAACTTTTCTGTGGAAAACCAGGCATAAATGCTTTGCTTCCTCGAAACTAGAAGCCGAGTGTTGTTACATCTTGCCTTAGGATAACAATAGTACCCGTTAAACCTTGATATTTATCTGGAGTATGCTTTGAAGGCAGGTAAATGGAGGGTGATGAATGGAAAAATATTGATGGATGCTTATTGTACAGTTTCTGGAAGCAGGCCATGTCATGTTATTAGACAGCTAAGCTTCATTTTATTGTTTCAAACTACAGTGAAACTTGGAACAACTGAAGAAAGAGGGGGGGAAAGGGTTTGGAGACCAGATGCATCAGTTTGCTTCTCTTTTTCTACCTGTTTCTGCTGCTGAGAGGAAATCTCTGTTGCCTTTGTCAATTGAGGAAATAACACAGCATTTAACAAGTTGTGTAAGTGCTATATGTGTTTAGATTGGATAGGGCTGTATTTGCACAAGTAGTGTAAATTAAGTAAAAAAAACAGGGTTTTAATGTTTCATGGAAGATTTTAAAAGAAAACAAAGTACATAAAAAGCAAAAATCTGCTGCTTTTTAGGTTACACAGTACATTTTTTTTTCTCTTTCCCCATAGCTTACTGTATTTTCCTAAAAGCATGAATTGTTCATTGATTAGATCAGTTTAATTTTACAGAATGGGTGTTACAGCTTGAAATGGACAACTCGGTAGCTTTAAGAGTTAGCTGTGAAACTGCTCTATCAACACATTCATAATTGTGTGTCCGCTTTGCTAGCATGCCAGTTGGCAAATCTGAGTGTGAAACCATAACATACTGATACATAATCCAAAAACTACAGTCTGATGGGGCAATCCAGGCTGGCAGCATTTCTGGTGCTCTGTTGCTGAGAATAATCTGCACATTTGTAGCAGCAGTGGGCAGGATATGTGACTGAGAGACCGTTTCCCTGTTTCTCTTGTGGATGTAGTCAGCATTTTTAACCACACTGCTGTTTTAGAAAGCCACCAGTTTAGTGTTCTGTCTTACCCCACAAATCCATTCCTTTCCCTAAGCAGCTGAAATTTAGTTCCAAAGGCACACACTATTCCTCTGTCTCCATGGAATTCTCTGTCCTTGTTGCTCCTGCTTCCTCACCAGCCACATTACATGTTCTTACACCTCTTGGCCTACTGGGAGTGGATCAAGGCACAGGCTCTTAAGGCAAGAAGTGCGGCATTGTACCCAAAACCAGTAGGAGTCCTCTCTCTCCTTCCAGTGGTCATTTCCTTTGCGATAGCTGCATACCTGTCTTGATCCTTCCATGTATAGATAGAGTCAAGGAAATGTTTAGACTGGAGTAGTTTTAGTTCCATCTGCTCCTTGAGCCTGTTCTGGGCATTTGGCTGGAAGTGTTTTCTATTTATTTTGGCTACAGGCACCTTTCCTTCACTTACCCTTCGTAAGCCTCTTCTTGTTCCTTTCAATTATTGTCAAATTCCTGTGGAAGGGATTTATTGTGAGGGGTGGACTTACAAAATATTTGCCCAAATACTTAGTATTTTTGGTTGTGATAAAATAACTGAAACATGAATGAAAGATGCACATCCAGACATTGCTATTGAATGCTTTTTGCCCTCCCTCCCCCTTTTTTTGCCATTGTTATGATTTCACTATGGTGGATGCGCATATACCTACATATAATAAGAGAGATTTTCCATGTGATAGTGTGTAAGTAATATATGTGTAAAAACTCTTGATGTTTTTTGAACATTCATACTGATATAACTCTATGGATCATAGCATAGTAAATCTTGGCACTTTTATTCATGACAGAATGTGCACTTTTGTAACTATTCACCTTTGTCCAACTCTAATGAAAAGTATAGAGCCAATCACTGTCATTGAGCCACAGAGAGCTTTCACTGTAAATGGTGATAATCTACAAGAAATAACTAAAACATGACTGTACAAAGCCGACAAATGGCTAAGTTCAATATTACTGAAAGTTAAGTACCACATTAAGGAAGAGATTTTCTAAGTCTTTGTAGGTGATTTGGATGCCCATTTTTCTTGCACTGTAATGGGAATTGGATAGCACACACCTTAAGCAACTTTGGAAGTTTTGTTGTAAATGTATGATTTTTTAAAAATGGTTTTTATAATGTAAATCCATTTATAATATCCTTAGCTTGAGACCAAGGTTTTTCCTAAGTGTACATGGTTCCGGCTTTCCAATTCATGTCGTCCTTATACAAGCTTAAAAGGTTTTTACTCTCGGCTTTAATTATTTAAAAACCAAACCAAACCAAACTTGCTGATTTACAGCAGTCATTATCTCTTCTGGCTGGTAGCAACTTGACTTTTGCAATTGCTTCTTTGTCATCTTACCAAGTCTCCTGTATGTGAGGTACAGTAACCTATGCGTGTGCAGGAAGTATAATGTTCCTGGGGTTCCTCGGCTTGGTTATGGTAACGAACCTGCCCATTGCATTTCAGAGGAGGGATTCAAGATCTTCTTGAAAGAGGATGGATGAATTCTTTGGGTGCTTACAAATGGCCTATAAGCAATGTTTGAACGCCTTGACATACAGTGATAAATGTAGGTACCCACCATCCCTGTGACCAGGTGGATTTTCTTTCTTTGTACAGTACACACTCACCCTTCAGCATTCCCTGTTCTGTGCTGACTGTGCTTTGCTTTTGCTTTCCTACTTTGCATCCCTGATTCTGTCTCCTCTAAAATTTTCTTTTTTAAATTGCACTGCAAGTTTTAAAGTTCTCCCTTTTAAGCTGCAGATTCCACTCCATGTATGGGAAATACTCCAGTATATTCCAGGATACTCCAGAAGTATCATTTCCCATTCACTACTGCCATAAGAACTGCTACGTCTTACATGAAGGCTGCGTGAGACTTTGCTGTGCACCATGCAGAACTTTTCAGAGCAGTGTGGTACAATCCATGTGTCTGAACAGGCCTTCCCAAATCATAAACTGAGGACAGGACAGGAAATGGGGGCACCCATTGGCGGGGGCAGGAAGACATGAAATGGATTTAAGAGGCTGGAAGTGGCTGTCTATACCTTGGCCAAAAACATAAGGACTTTGAATGTGCAAAGAATTTTGATTTTTTCTGTGGATAATATGATAAACCTTTTGCCAGAGAGCTGTAAATTGGAATATCTAGTCATTACTTTTCTTCCCTTTCTAGCTTTTAAGTTAAAAACACACAGGCTCTTAAAATAATACATTTAAGCCACCATATTAAGGGAAGAGATGTTTGGTGTGCTGATGGAAGTGCATTGGTAAGCAGTTGTGGTGACAAGGTCTCCCAGCAAGCTGGAGGGTTCAGAAAATGCAAGGCTGGGAAGCTTCTCTGGTGCAGTTTTTAGAAGCTAGGGTTTTATTCTTGTCTTCTTACTAAAGGCAAACTAAAATATTTCCAAGTGTACTGGCTGCTTTATGTAATGCTCTTTTGTTTAACTTTTCAATCTCATAGCTACTCAGCATGGGTCAGTGTTACTGTTGCTCTTTCAGTATTGTGTCTGCAGCTCAGTATGTCCATACTGGTCACCAAAATTGGACATATTCTGCCATTTTTTATTTCCACTTTTTTTTTGCACTTGCCTTTAAAATGCTCTCGTCTGCCATCGATGTTTTGGTGAATTTGGCATTTAGCTTTTGAAACTTTATGATTGGTTCCTTTGACTGTGTTGCATTTGGTTCATAGTCTAAATCAATAAGCTGCTTGAGAGAGAAAGAAACAAGGACACTAGTGCTTAAATCCAAGTGCTGTCTTGCCATGATTCTTCCAAGAGCTGTAATTTTTTTCTCCTTTTTCATCCCTTGGCTTCTCTTCCGTACATACTTTTTGTTTTATGAGATTCCTCTCTAGATCTTCACAAATTTTCTAAGATACTTCTGAAGTTTTGTAGATACCTCTTAAAATACTACTTTCTGTGTCTTTCCTCTGGCCTGATATTGATAAGGCAGAAACAGAAATGGGAATTGCTATGATTGTAACAGAAATTTTTCAGCCTCTGTTCACTCATAAGAACTTTCTGGCTTTTATATTATTGCTCCGTCTTTCAGCCAACCAAATGCAACCGTGAAGTGAAAGAATAGATGTACACAAAAGTACTCCGAATGGTGGATGAAGAGTCTTATTTATACAGTTTTAATTTGCCCTTCAGGCTGTCACTGTGACTTCTTGGTTTTCATTAAATGTCTTATATCTGGCTTCCTAAGGACAAAGATTCGGCTCTTTTGCAAAATAGCCTTTTTATGATTTTGATATTGATGTCAAATCTGGGTACTCCAAATTCATTTTTATTGCTTTGTATGGTATATACTTGTTAAGGATTTAGTGCAACTATAAACATCTCCAGAACTCCCTGTAGTAAGGATAAACTGTGAATTATAGACTTGCTAGAATGGGCTGTTTCTTTAAGGCAATCTGAACCTCTGTAGCTTTCATAGAGATTTTATAAAGTAAATCAATGTTTGTTTGTAAATCTAAATTGAGGATTACTGCTTTGGTAATTGCATTGTTATTTGCCTTTTCCTGAGCAAATAATACTAAACAGATGATTTAAACTTAATCTCTTTTTCAGGAAGTTATAAACTCAGGAATGCTGTTTATGTGGTATAGTACATTCTTTAGCCTGTGGATATGTAAAAGCAATAATCAGTGCTGATTTTAAGGCATTTAACATCTCTTCTTCAGGTTCTGTATTCCAAAATTGTAATCCTACTGCATCATGGTATAAGTAGCCGTTACCGATGTGTACTCTTACATCATGGTCTTGCATTGATAGATCTGACAGTGTGAAGTCGGAATCATTATGCATATTCTACAGACAAGGAAACTGAGGGATACAAATCTGAAATGACTTATTCTTGATCACCTGGAAGTTTGAGATACACCCTAGCACTTCAGTATCCCGAGCAGGAATAGGTGGGGCTTCCAGCCAAGAAGTCATGCTTCCTTTTTATGTGAATGGGCTACGTTTCAAAAGGCTGTGATAGCCTGGTTTTATTTGTCCAGATGAATCCAGTATCTGCTGTGAATCACTTACACACCATTCTCTCCCTGTCTGGAAGAAGAGGGCGTTAAACTTTCTTCAGGGTTTTTGAGCAACTGAGGGAGATGGTGTATGTCCCAGGATGAGTAGGGCACAGTACTTGCCTTCAGAAAGGGAACTAAGAGGACGCAACTTGTTGTAGGCCAACCAACCTAACTTGGATTCTACAAGGAATACTAGAAAAAGTGTATTATTGATACGTGCATTTGGGTTACTTGGGATGGGGTATGGGGGGGGGTACTTTCTACTTGGACTCTGGCTGGAGTTTACAACAGAAAGTCTCAGATACTTGTACTTCATTAGGATTGGTGACATTGGCCTACCTGACATTCCCCTAAGAAAGCTCAGAAATGTCAGATGCAAGGTCAGTGACTCTTCACTTACTGTTGTAACTACTCCTCGTTTGGAAAAAGTTACATCCCTCCACTTTACTGGCTTCGATTTACCCCTTTCATGTGAAGGCTAATGCCACCTCTTCACCTCCTAATAAATCTAGTAGGTGAACACAACAGATTCCATCCCAGGTCACTAGAGCCTGCACTGTCGCATGATGCAGAATTGGTCATAGGGGGTCCTGGCTCTGTTTCATGTCTCACATTAACGTATGTATGGTAGCAGGACAAGTGTTAGCTGCATGATTTCACTGAAAGGCTAACTCTAAGAGTTTGTTGTCAGAAATGCTAAGTTGTTTTATGTGGTGTTCCCCAAGGACTGATAATAGGTCTAGAGTTATTCTATATCATTATTTATGCATTGGTCCATTAATCAGAGTATGCTTCCTATGTCTGAGAGGGTTGCAATTAGGGAGATGCAGTATCCCCTACGTATCTTGACTTTAGTTAAGTGTTTAGTGTAGGGAAGAGGAAAAACAGGAGTTAGTACAAGAACTGCAAGGTAGAGTTTCACAGGGAATTCGGTGTATCAGTCGTTCTGTGAACCGCCCCTTAGTTTTTCTGTGCCTCATTTCTCCTGTGGAAATTTTCCTAGGGAATTTATAGCAATTTGTTTTTACCTTGTGAAGAGCTGAGCAGATAAATACTAGAGAAGTTAAGTGGCCAGATATTGTGTCAGCAAGTAGGATAGGTAGAAGTAGTGGTAAGCTCCAGATAATTTATTTCATTATGACAGATGATGGATTTTTTAAAAATGAATGTATTGTTACAATATTACAAAAATGTTTGAATCCCCTCTTCGGGAAAAAGGCAGCGCATGATTTTATAGCATTTTCTGTCTCATAAATGGGAAATCCTAAGATGTATCACAGAAATACATTTGTAGTATAATGTGCTATTACCTTGAACTTTTGCACTGCACTTCTCAAAAAGGGGAAAGTGTGTTACAGGATCTTGCTCTTTTGTTTTATTTTTTCCAGTGTGACAAACCTTCAGTACTAGGGAAGATGTGAGCCTGTGATTTCAAGGACTCTTCAGTTTCTAAATGACCTTTCTGTTGGATATCCTTTGCATTGTCTATGGCATATATTATTTGACAATAATAAGGTACATATCATTAGCAAGACTTTTGTTGTTTCATATGACACATTTTTAAACCAATCAGGATATTAGTATTTACTCTTTTTGGTTTATCTTTTTCTATGCATTGTTTTTTAAAGGTGCGCTTATTTCCACCTACTTCTTAGCCACAAAAGAGAAATCATGTAACTAGTTGCTTATGATCATCTATCCTAGTCCTAATCTTCTAGAAGTCAATACCATTGATGAGTTCAACAGTATTGAGAACAGCAGTGCTGCTGTTGGCAGTTGAGAACCGGATTGGTTCTGCTTTCAGGATGAGTCAGCTGGGACAGGAAGCATGAGTTGAGATTTTAATGACAAGCCTCTGCGCATGTTTTGTCATTGCCTGATTCCAGGTTCCTTGCTCTGTCAGTGCCATCATTATTACTCGAAGAACAGCTTTGACTTTGCATGTGGATTTTATCTGGGTTCAGGTATTCTTGTGAAAGTCTTGGCCAAATCGTGATGCTAACTTGCTGTCTGTTGCAAACCTTTTGTATCTTGTTCTTGCTTATCACAAGCTGGAGAATACTTGCTCTTTGAATTTTCAGTCAGTCAAGCGAGAAGATTGAAAAGTAGTAGCTGGTTTTGATGTGACACGATGTTTAAAGATACAGCACAGATAATAAACCACCAGGGCTCAATAATGCATTCAATCTTGAAATCCTTCTCTGTTTTAAAATACAAACAACTTTTCAGTGATTTCGTAGAGGAGATTGTTAGAGAAGCAGAGGGGAAGGCACCTGAAATACTGCAATTGGTATCATTTTATGTCTCCACAGAACTCTAATCCTATCAGAAGAATTTTAATATATTTCCTTGGGTTGAAAGGTGATTGTGGGGTTTCACATTCCAAAAGTGAATTTTGTTTAATGAAAATCATACAATGTGTACTTCTGTTTGTTTGCGTGAAATACCATTAAGCAACTAACTTGATATTTCAAATATGCAAATGTTTATGCTCTTACGGCATCACAGAAGGAGGACTGCGAAGAACTTGAAAGTGAAACATTACTACGGAATTCGGCAAAAACAGAAGGGGAGGCATTTCTTAATTATGTTTAGGAAGGGACTAATGAGATCTCTCTTCTTTTATACGATATACTTATTGTTTCAGTGGGGTTTGAGACACTTTCAAAATAACCAAGAAATTTAATGTGGTGCGCCTAACTTCAAGTGCTTACCTGTATATGTATGTATGTGTACTTGTTGAAACAATCAGGTAAGCCAGCAAGCATCTAGCATTTCAGATTGTTTTCTGGAGACTTGCAAAGGCATGTGTTCCCATGGTAATTCTCAGAAATGAGGGTCACTTTAAACTGCTGGTGCCAGTAATACTTTCCGAGGCTGAAATGTCTGGATAATTTTAGTTTTCAAATTACTCAAATTATATTTGCAGCAAATGAGTTTCTGCTCATGAAATAGATCCAACATCAGGACCTAGAAAAGGATGAAAAAGTAGATATTTAATAACCTATGTTCTCCTGAAGAGTTGAGGTGTGATGGAATTGCGGGGGTTTGTTTCTTTGCAGAAACTTGCTAACTGTTACAAGGGCAGTTTCAGACCCCTGTGCATAGTTAGGATGTAAAGCAGCGCATAAATCTCAGCATAAAGCAGCATAAACCTTAAACATCGGTATGAAATGTTTAAAGACTAGCAAAAAAGAGATTAACTAAAACCATAAATACCAAAATTCGTTCAAGGACTCTCTAATGGAAATACTTCAAACAGAAATTCTGAGAACAGTTGCTTTTCTGCTTAGCTGGGTGGGGTGGTACAAAGACAGCTTTAATGCTGGTTCGCTTCCCCGTGATGTTGTATTAGTTAAGTTTAAAATTGTGTTCCCTGGCAAACCATAAAAGATTTCAGAAGTATTAGACACCCACTTTTGTGCTGGAATTTAATATGCAACTTTTTATTGGAAAATAATCGTCCTTGTCTGGCAAAATCCACCATGCAATATTTCTGTTAGTAGGCATAATGCAATAAAGACAGGGAGGGCTATTTATCACTACAAATTTTGAGGATTTCAGGATTCTTTTTATTATTTTAATATATTTCTTTGGTATTAAATCAGAAAAATGATAAATTACACCTGTCGAGGCTGTTTTTCCTTTTTCCCAGAAAATGATGTACAACCCAATTTCACTGGTCATTTTGGCTTTTAAAGATATGTATTTTTTCCTATTAAAAACTCTACCAATAGGGGTTTTTTTAATAATAATACTGAAGTACTTTTTATTTCAAACATATGAAGTAGTTTATAACTACTTCCTGGCATTGCAAACTTTGGCCTTTTCACATTATATTAAGGGTTTTTGTAAAGGCATTAAGTATATATTGCTTTGAAAGAAAGAGTGTATTGTTAAGATGCTGGATCCAGTGGATCAATTTTCAGTATTTGATATAGATTAAATTGTGGCTAGCCTGAAAGGTTAAAATAATTATTTATTTAATTTCAGTGCTTTCCTGGATGTCAGTCAGCTTCCACACAGTCTTTGAAATTGGAATTTTTCTTTTGTTACAATAGTCTTATTCTAAAGGATAATCAAGAATTAAAAGCAAACCATATTTTCAGCAACTTTACTGCCTAACAACAAAAAACAAGAAAAGCCATAGGACAGTATTAACAACAAAGGCAACAAATGATTGGAGCTGCTGTCATGGTTTACATTACTTTCACAATTATTCCAGGTTTGCATATTTCGAAATATATTAGCCCAATTTGATTTCAAAGCTCAGTTATTTGAATTATAAATCATTATGTCCCTCCTAGCTGATCAGTCGTGAAATATCTTTGAATTCATTTACATAATGGAATATGTTAGTCATTCCTTTATGTCTTTGAAGCCATAGTGCTCCCTCATGCATGTTTAGTTCTTCTGATAATTAACTTTTCCACTGTATGTTTTTGTAGCAAAATAACTGCAGTTTTGTTGTTATTTTGTACAATAACTTGGGGTAAAATATTTATAGTCTCAAAAATTCCTTATCCACGGCTTTGTTAGCCTTATGTTATGAAAGGCTCTCCCTTGTAACAGGGGAAAAAAAGCCCAAACCAACTGTGTAGCTTTGCAGTATAAAACCATGTAATGGTATGTCAAATGTTATAGATTGACAGAGGAACATCGTCTTAAAACTAGATTAGGAGATTTTTCCAATAACAGGCATAAACCCTATTCTTACACTTTTACCTGTTTAAAAAGAATTTAATCCATTTAAAATGAAAAGGGAAATTGTTTATTCCCATAAAAGTAATTGAACTCTTCAATCAATTATGTGCAGGAATGGCAGAGTGCAGCCAGCACTCAAAAAAAAGTAGTAACAATAATAAGTGTTAGGGGTGTTTGTGCCGGACTGTAGGCACTACTGTACAGTCTGGAGTTCATAATAATTCATGATAATCATGCTGTTTATTTCTGAAAGAACTTTGTCAGTGTCACAGATCAGCAGTGTTTGATAAATTAATGAGACCTGATGTACAAACCCGTAAGTCATTTCTTTCATTTGATGCCTTCAGTACTTCAGGATGTTTCTGTGGTTTGAGTTTTCCTATGGCATTCCTGAAAAATGTGTCAGTATACTCGGATGTCAAAAAGCTTTTTATATCCCCATTGCAGAACTGAGACAGTGAAACTTTAACTGATTTGTTGAAAGCCATACAGGAATTTTATGTCAAATGAAGGGGAAGCAGGAGTTGAAAATTCCAGGCCAGTGCCCTGGCCATTCTCTCACTTCTATTTTGCTAAATAACATCCGATTACCTCTGTACAAATCCCACACAGATGTCAGCATGGATCTCTTTGGAATACACAGTGTATTTCCTGTTGCTCCAACCCCAAATGCTTACATTATCTGAGGCAGGGAACTGATGTGTGCTGTTGCTGTAAGAGATGTTCATAGTGCACACAGCTAGGAAAGGAGTCCAGTTGTGAAGCAAGTCTTAACTGCCTGAACTTTAAGGGCTTCTATAACATAGTTTTTGCAAACCTAACGTTTGATATAGTACGATTTCTTATGCTTTTAGAATAAATATTTTTAAGAAACGTATTGCATTTTATCAGGTGTAACCACCTAGTAACTCAGCTAGAATATGTGATCTGCAGATGCATGCAGTCCAGGAAACACATAGCTTCTGTGTCATTTAGTGTGCATCTCCCTGGGAGCCCTTCTATACAAGTGGGTATAAACAGACTTGAGCTTATCTCACGGGACCAGGGCCAGGAGCTCCAGCCCAGGGGTAATGTATGCTAGTGCAGTGCATAGACCAGACCAGGAGACCTTCCTGAGAGGCCTGCACTGGGAGCAGAGCATGGGGCCGATGCCACGCTGCTGGGCTGGCACAGCCTTAAACTCATCCGGTTTATGGAGTGGGACATTTCAGTTCATGCCTGGCATTAGTCAGTTAGATTAACTTTGTGTTTTATAACACTGGATTCCTGTGGATGTATTCCTAGATAGCTCCGAAAGTCCCAGCTGTACTACCTTGTGTTGGACTTTGCTCTGGCTCTGAGATCTTATATGTTCTTAAGAAGTTCCCATTCAGTTCTTACACATCTGAAAATACATTGGTTAAGTGTTCAACATCACTTAGTATGTATGAGATGTATTTTTAGCTCTTGTAACTGAAACAAATTAAATGTGATTTTGATGGGTCAGGAAGATCACCTCTAATTTCGCGGCATTACCTCAGTGCTGCTTAGGGCTGTGACCAGTCCCATTGCCAAGGGCCAGTCATCTCCAATGCAGGCAGTTGCAAAACCACTGGGTTTTTTTACATGCTGAAGAGACAGGTCTATCTGGGGAAAAAACAGCACATTTATTACCAGAAACTCTCCGTTTAATTACAAAAGTCATTTAGTTCATTTGTCTCTTTTGTGACTAGAATATATGCCATGAAAAGTAATTGCTTTAATTAATAATACATTATGGTCTTTAATGTTCTAAAGAATATCTATGATGTATATTTCTAGATGAAATTCAGATACGGGTTTTTTTAATGTACATTTGGTGCTGTTTCAGTAAGGATTTTTTTTCCTCACTAAGAATTCCTGGCAGTTTGTGCAACCTGGTAACGTCATCATGATGCTGCAAGGCTGATTCTTCCTTAACACCTCCTCCTTACAGTCTCCTGAAAAAGCCTGTTGAAAATAGAGGCTGTGAAATTCATGCTTCAGAATCACACAGTAAGTTTTCTTACTATGTTTAAAAACACTGTGTTTAGTAAATCTCGTAGCACACTTAACTTTTCATATGCTTACATTTCAACAGAGTAAGCACTTTCCTTTCTTGGGTATCAGTGATAATTCCAGCCTCAGTGACCTCAGGTGCCGGACAGTGTTCTACATTACTCTCATTCATCTTATCATGGTAGATTTAGGTAAGATCCTTCTCCCATGTCCCTGAGACACCTTCCTGTCTTGTGTGGTACCATGAATTTTTAAGGTTATTAAACCAATCAAACAGCTTACTAGTACAATAAATATGTTGATGTTCAAAGCACTGCTAGCAACTTTTGAGGTTTATAGCACTGAGCATGAACACTGTAATTGTTGCCTTCTGTTGAAGAAATAAGCAAGATGAGATTTTTTTTTTTGCACAGAAGTACTTTTTGTATTAACTACAGGGATTTAGAGTACTAAGTGCCTGAGTGTTTTACATTTCCAGGTGACATACCAATTATGCCAGAACCTTCCAGCTTCTAGTAGAATGTAGTTTGGGGTTTTTTATTTCACAGAATCCTAGAATGGTTTGGGTTGGAAGAGACCTTAAAGCTCATCCAGTTCCAACCCCCTGCCATGGGCAGGGACACCTTCAACTGGAGCAGGTTGCTCCAAGCCCCATCCAACTTGGCAAGTCTCTATGCAAGGGCTTAACTAGGCAACATGTGTGCAGAGGTGATCAACACAGTCACATAAGGCAGCAGTAGTTGTTCCTCCCCTTGCTGATAATGGGTGCTTGCACTGTCTAGTGCTGAAAACGGTTAACTTTGAGGCAAGACCAAACCATGTTTATCAGTGTTTTCTTAAAGAATGGCAACTGTGAGCTGGACCTGCATTTACTTGCAGTTTAACTGCTTTCAGTACTGGCTCAGTGTTCTGTAATGTAAGCAATAGGTACCTCTGCTAATACAAAATGGGTTACATATGCAGTTTCAGTAACTTTTCCTACAGGGTGGAAATAAAAAAAAGGATCTGGTAAAAACAAGATGACAGGTGTTAAAAATTACACCCCAAAGCAGAGGTCACGTAAGTATGTGTCAGCCAAAATGCAGGTGTGTGGCTTATGGAAAGCTACAAGCTGATAGAGGTCGCTGTGATTCCTCTGGATTAACAGCTCCAAGATCTGAAATGATGAGGAGTATCTGGAAAAAGCATACATCAGACTTGTGGCTGTTGTCCTTTGGGTTCCTAGTGGAATAAATTTGGTGTTGAACTGATAAGCACAACTAGAGATGCAAATAGCTCTAAGTTGTGTCTTAGGATCCAGATTTTAAAGTTCGGTGTGCACAGCCTGTGCTTCCTGTGTTTGTGCGAGCAGTAAGCTAACCTTGGAAATCAAAAGACATTCTCAGACTGTAAAATCTGGCAATTTTTGATAAAAAAGCCATTGTACCAGGTGTCTTCTCTGGGATTTTTTTGGATGGTTGTGGTTTTTTTCCAAATCAAGAGCTTTATACAAAATCCTTTTATGTGAATGATAAACAATTTACATTGAAACAAAATTTAGATGACTTTTTATTGGTGAAGGTTGTTTTAACTAATTGTTTGATGTAGAAATATTTTTGGAGATTAGTCGAATTCAGAGTATTTACATTTTAAACAATGTGCTGTTGGAGGGACTGTCAAAATTAATTTGTCGTAGGAAAGAGCAAAGATACATCACTTGATATTTGCTTCAGAATGCACTTTCTGTTGAATTACTTTAAGTTCATGTGAACGTAATTAGATTTTAAATTCCTTATGTGGCCCAGGTTGTGCTTTTAATAATTTTTTTGGCATTTAGAATTGCATCAATTTGTCCAACATTCTTAGTCCAAGATTTGTAAAGTAAACTCAATATTCTTTTGTTGAAGTATATAGTGACCAAAATTAATACAATACCACCAATAAAGGTATGTTTAAATAAAGGTTTGTGCTTGGATTAATAAATTTTAAGCACTTTTTCTTCTCAGTACCAGACGGAGTAAATTCAAGTTGTAGAAATACCTGCAGGAGCTATTCAGCATGATTTGTCACAGTGTCCTGTACTTACAAGTGTGTGCAGTCATGCTCAATGCCAAATCTCTCCAAGTGAAGCAGGTTTGAAACACTACATGTAAGACATGTGCAGATCTACTATATATAACTTAGAAGTGCAGCATCTTTTTTCTTTCAAAGGACATAATAAGGATGCGTATGCATAGTTCGAATTGTAGAAAATGAGGAGTTTGCTATGGTAGGTTTCTTTAGGCTAGTTTCTTCTTTTCCTTATTAATACTGTACTGTTCATGGATGTGAATGCAGCTTATACCGGAATGCAAAAGAAATACATAGGTAGCAATTTGTGTTACTTTTCTAAAACTTAAAAAATATTTTATTAATAGAGCAATACTGTATAGAGTCTTAATTGTATTTTTCTTCGTTACCTACAGAGAAATAGTGCATCAGATTTTCCTTTACCCATATCCAGAAGTAGCTGGTTTGTCATTCAAGTGTTGGTCTCAATCAATATGGGACCAGTCTGCTCCAACTACCTTCTGGTAGTTCTTTGGTCTTCTCAACTTTTCAACAAAGCATGCTTGAGATTCTGCCTTCAGGAATTCTTGAATTTGAATGTGTACATAGTATCTTTGTGGAGATATTCTCCTAATGATATGCAGCACTCGAGATGAAATGAAGTATTACTTTTGCTATTTCCTGGTAATTCAGGTTTTTCCTTCTCTATCAATGGCAACTGAGCCCTGCTGCTTCAAAGAGCAGTATCCAGATGACTTCTGCTAGTCCATATGCTGCCGAGGGGCATGGGACTCTTTCTGAATGATTGGTCTTCATTTATTAATTATTTTAATATTATTTTTTCCTCCGAGGAAGATCTGATAAGCAGTTGAAAGGAGAAAAGCATAAGGATATGTGATGCCTGTAGAAATAGTTTAGTTTCTAGAAGAGTAAGAGGAGGCTGATGCTGGCTGAGCAAAGAGATTGGGAGCACAGAAAACTAATACCATATTGGAGCTGCCTGAGGAGCTGGAGTTGGTAAGAGAAGAGAGAAGCAAAAAGCGGGACGAACAGTCTGGGGTTACTGTGAGTAATCAGAACAGAAGACAAAGGTCCAGAAATGGCAAATAAAAAGACTGACTCTGGTTGAAAGGAGCAGAGAGGAGGTGGCAGAGAAGACAGGCAAAGATGGACAGGACTGGATTTTCCCAAAGTCACCAGATCCTATTGCTGCCAGCAGTACCTTTGAAACCTAGCACAAGGTGTCTCATCCTCTTCGGTGCTGCTGCAGGTGCAGGAAGCAGGTCACAAGTTTGATCGATTACTTTGCTAGGCTAAGAAAGTGTTTGAGCATATGTTGCAATTTGAAGGCTCTGTAACTGGCTGACCAGTGCAGCAGCAGGAAGTGATTGAAAGCTATTTCCTTTTGATTTCTAAAACAAAATCTGGCCACAAAATCCCTATGGTAAAAGGAAGCAGTTCAGGCCACAAAGCCAAGTATTCAGAGCTGAGGAAATGCCAGAATTGGTATTGCTTTGTAACTTTCCTCTCCTTGTAAGTATTTACATATTGTTATGAGGCAGTTCCAATTGCAGGATCATGGTTATTTCTCTCAGAGGATATTTGCCTCTTTCAGTTCAGATGTGACATCTCAGCTTAATGAGAAGCTGCTGAGTATTTTGATTTTTATTTTTTTTCTGTCATTTTTTGCCGTTTGGATTTATGCATTAGCCCATGTTTTGCTTCCTGCTGTGACTCGTTTTACTTCCTGGTCTTCTTCTTGGCCTTTTGTATCGTCCTTACTGTTGTATTGGCGTGAGTGATTCGCTCTTTGCAGTATCCCTAGAAGTAAGAGGTTAGAATTAAACCCATTTTACAGGTGAGTATATAAAGTGTTGAAGATAAACTGTAAAGCTCACACTAACTTTGCACAACCAGTTTGACACACACAAGACTCCTTCTAACTTCAATCACAACTTAGTTTGCCAGACTTTGCCTATGAAGAGAGAAGGGAGAGAAGCCCTATAGCAAAGAGCTCTTTAAAGAACATAAATTAAATTCCTACTCTGAATTACTCCCGAGGGGAATCTGCAGTGTGAAAGGCAAGCTACCCTCATTAAGGGCCTAAAGATAAGTAGCATGAGTACCAGTCCTCATGCAAATTGCCATGTCTAAATTGTTGTTGTTTATAGTTACTTGTTCCGCGTCATGACAAAACAAATAACAGCCCAAACTTCCAGTTAATCATTCAACTGTCAAACCAAGGCAATCTCTTTTTCCCTACCCACAACATCTTGTTTCTTTTACTCTAAATTCACACCTTCTGAAACAAATGAGTCAATAGTGTCACATGAATAACCCCAGCACAGTCCAGATTTATTTCCACGGCAGCTTCATTCTGTGTACTGAGGTAGGAGTTGGAAAAAATAGTATACGAACATAAAAGATGATGATTTAAACATCATACTCCAAAATACATATGTGAAAGGGTCTGATTTATTATTGCAGTTTAACATTTTCTAACTGTTAAGTCATGACTTTATGTGACTGTTCTTCTAGGGTACGGAACAAATGCTGTCAGATTAACGGAGGGAACAGAAATATGAAAAGGAGAAAGATGTGAAATGCAGGGATGTGCCAGTCTCACATGCAAGTTATTTACAGTCAACAATTTGTCTTCTTTGTTTATAGTCAGTAAAAAATGTGCCAAACCTCAGGTTTTTGTTCCGGTAGGTTATATGAAAGTTCCCCTGATGTCAGTGAGATTTTGCTATAAAAGCCTAAGAGGCTGACCCTTCCGAAGAACAGTGTGAGTATGATGTGATGCTTCTGCTGTTTTGTTTTGGTTTCTTTTCCTGCAGGTGAAGATGAGGATGAGTTTGAGAATTTCATGCTTCCTCTCACAGTTTCATTTGAAAGTGTGGCTCAGCTATTCAGCAGTAGTTTTGTACAAGAAGAAGCAAAGGTAGGTTTATTTCAATTACAGAGAAAGAAATTATTGATGGAAGAAACTGTAATAGTGGAACAAGCATTTAGCAACAAGCTTGTCATCTCTTCTGTCTGTTCCTCCTGAAGTATGCCTGTATACTTGTATGTATATATATGCCTGTATACATATATACATATTTAGGAAAGTAGACAGTAGAGATACAAAGGGTGCTAATTACTATCCTAAACAAACTCTGTACAAAGATTTTATAAAGGCCTTAGGATTTTTCGGTGCTTTGCAGATCAAGGGGCCCCATTTGACCCTGTTTATAATCAAAGGGATAAATCTGTCTTCAGTGATAGCTTATCTGTTTCATATGTAATATTCCCTTTTGCCACGTAAATATCCTGTTTGTGTATACTCATATATTTATTTGGGGGTGTGAGGAGACATGTTGCAATGATAAACATGGCTGCTTTGAAGTATTTTTTTCAAACAAGAATTTATTATATAAATCAAGACTTTATTAAATGGCTGGGCATATATGTATAAATAGGAAGTGGTCTTGAAGTATTGCACCCTTAAACTGAACAAAGTGATTAGGATAACTGATAGCTAAATAAGGTTTTTATGTACCTGTGGGAGCCATATTAGGATTGATTTGACAAGTCAGTTCAGCTGTGGCAACAGTCATAATATCTAACACAACATTATGTTTTATTAGTAAAATCCTTAAGTGTAGCAAGCTGTTTGTGTCAAAACAACAGTAGATTTTAGGGAAGAAAAAGACTTGCTAGGTAGAAGCTGCATCATCAGGAATGATAATACATTGGAGCACTATTGCATTAAAGAGATCCCCTTCTACTGTCACGGAATAAATAGTTAACAATGTGCACTGGAGTGCTCACTTCAGCTACACAGGGTCATTTTGAAGAAACCCTAAGAGTAGTTTTTAATTCACTGTTTTGAAATATGATGGAAACTTAAGTACTACATCAGCATATTTATCCACTTTTTTGTGAGAAAATACATAGATCTGGTAGAAATATTTAGTAACTAATTTGCCTTCAGTACATGGCTAACATGACCCGAAGATGCTCAGCTCGCAGTAATCTTTTGAATTAAGTGAATATTGGTTTGTAAATAGTAGTTAAAGTTATTTCAACAATTAATTCTACTTTCTTCAGTTGTTGTTGCTGTATGTATTTAATTTGAATAACTTTTCATTTATGAAGTAGGCACAGTTCATCTATCTTGGATTCATCTCTTACATTTTCAAGTTAAAACCCTAAAAACTAGGACAAAGAGGTCACTTGATAGCATCACCCTTTCTGTAGGAAAAGGTGCTTTATCTCACATGAGGATTTGGTTTATTAAAGTATTTGTCCCGTCTGCTTTACTTGAAACTATCTTAGTAGAGAAATTTTAATGGAGTGCCAGTGATATATTCCTAAACTAGCAAGTTCTTAACGACCCTGGAAAGTGACTGCTTGATTACACTTTAACGGTATTTGCAAATAAAATCACAAGTAATTAAGGGGAAATCTCCAGGCTTTTGAGCAAGTTTGATGCATGATAACTGCCTGATTCAGCTTCATCTAGAGTAATGCTGTGTAGACAAGAGCTACTGAGATCAATAGCAACATAATGATAGTGGCAGAATTAAGTGAGTAACCTGAGAACTGTGTCTTCAAAATGCATGCAGCTGCCACAAGCCAGGGCCACACAGTGCACTCCGTGCTTCCGTCCTAAATGTTCATCAAAAGACGCCCTGCAGGAAAATGGAGTTAGATGCTCTTTATTGCTGATCGTGTCTCTTGCCACATTTATCAGGGAAATTGGATTAGCAGTTGGCAGCTGCAGGTAGACAAGGTTCTGCAGTGATTAAATATGCAGCTTGGCTGCATTTGTTGTGACAGACCTTTAGTAAATTCTACTGTAAGCACCATCTGTCTAATTTGTATAAAGAAAACTTGGTGCTTTAAGCTACTGATAAAGAACTAAATCTGTTGCTTTATCATAAACAAAACTTTTGCTCTAAATTCTCTTAAACGTAATTTATTAGGTTAAAGCTATTTTTTCTATCATAATGAATAAATAATACATGCAGAAGCGCTTTCAGGTACTTCATTTTGCAAGTACTGAAAACAAAAACAGTTCAGTTCCTCAATAAAATGCTTAGTATTCTGATCCACAGGGAGATGACACTGTTAAAATATCACTATGAAAATGGTCCAGGACTGCCAAATTCATTTAATTTGTGGGTTTTACTAGGACTTTCTAACTGGCTAGGGTTTGTTTTTTTAGTTTTTTAATATTTCTGAACTACATCATTGAAAAACAGCTGCAGCAAGGGAGCTCTTTCTTTTAAAAATACATTTGTAATCATTACATCTGCATACAGAACATATGTTCAGGTTGGTTTTCCAGGGAGATCAAATGTAACTGAAGACGGTTTAAGTAGTTGTGTGCACCTTTTTTTTTTCTTGATACTTCCTTCTTCACATTTTTATATCAATAGGAAAAATGTTCAGTATTAAAACAGCGCCTGATTTTCTCCTCAGGATTTCCAGGTTTCTCCTGCCAATCCAGTTAAGTAATATATCCACTGGGTAGCTGGAATCTCAGTAGTACTTTGTTTATAATTGTGACATCATCAGGTTTGCTAGAAATGCATGGAAAAAAAGGATGTGTGGAAAAAGCAGTTAAATAGCACCATGCTATCTTTAGCTGGTTTGTAGAAACTCCATGCTGTTAAATTATTTAAAATCCTTGATTTTCAGCTTGCACACATTAAAAGTTTTCACACTAAGTGCCAAATGTTGCAAACAGCACTTTAACAGAATGATTTTGCTTTGATCCCTGTAGCAGTTCCTGAATAATTTATCACAGGTTATTGCCTTAATTCTGGAGAGGGATAGAGCAATAAAGGCAGATGAAAACACTCCAGTTGAAACACCTTGGGGCCTGCTCATTCCTCTGACACGGCTCTTTTGTTGGAACTATTTAGAGGTTATTAAGATGTGTCTCCAGAATTAAGAGTATGCTGTAAGGATGAAGACAGCCATCTTAATTCTAAAGACAAAGCGCAATGACCCTTCACCTTTTTTTTCCTTTGTTGTTATTATATAGTAGAATTATGAGGGTAATATTATAGCTGCACCCAGTAGTGCCACTATAGTTAAGGGTCTGTCAGACTTTCCATTACAAGCCCCGTTTTGGGGGTGGGTGGCGTGAGTAGACTCGTCTGTTTTAAATTGCATTAGTCGCACACTTGGCACGTGTTGGCAAGTCAGGGAGGTGTTTCTGTAGCTCCTTCTAAAAAATCCAGTGAAAAAAAATTTTTTTTCAGGAGTTTGAAACAAAATTATTGATTTTATTTTTAAAATGACTGTGTTTTAATTGATCTTATGTAAAGTTGTCCCTGGCATTCAGGGAAGAGTATTTCAAATCCGGAATCTAAACATAATTGTTTTATTAGCGAGAAAAGCCATGTCTAAACCCCCCACATCACTGACAAGCTCCTCTTGCTATGTTTCGTGTATTTGCTGCTCTTCACTTTTCATCTTACTCGTCTTGCAGTTGCTGGTGTTGTTATTGTCACTTTGCCCCAGAAATGGCTGGTGTTCAGTTGTGAGTGGAGCAGTAGCTTCGTGTATTCTTCAAATTACTCTAAGTTTGCAAGACACTTCAAATCCCACAGGACAACAGAAAAAAACTAGATGTACAAGTGTTTGATGTTGTTTTGTCATTAATAAATTCTGTGCACGTGCTATATGAAAATTTATAATGGACTAGAACTTGACTGTCTTGGGATATTAGGGTTAGAACAGGAGTGTTCTACTAAATGTGACTTAAGCAAGCATGGAATCTAGGGTGATTTTTTTGCTCCTATTAGAGTTTAAGTGTATTTTTACTGGTGACTTAAATGGACCAGGATTTATCTCAAGGTTCTACAGGCTGTTAGGATGTTGCCAGCTGTAGGCAGTGTTATTTGGTAAAGTTGAGCTCTAATGGATAATACCTAAACCACTGAGTTTGCTGGGATTTTACAGGACGAGACTATTATGGTGCCTTGTAGAGTGAGGTCATTTATTAAGAATAGTGTAATTAATGGTGTGGGCTTTTTAATAACAATACCTGAATTTAAAGACTAGAAGCCCAAGAAATTAAGTTTATGTAGTAGTTGTTCTCCTTTCTTTAGAATTCAAGGTTGAATGGTGTCTGAAATTGCCTGGTGTATTGCATAGTTTGTGTAGTTTCCCACACAAATCATAGTGTTTAAAGAAAGTTGCACATCTACTTTTATTAACAGCTTTTAAAATCTCACAACCAAATATATCTGCAAACAAATGTTTTCTTACAAGCAACTGTTTCTATAAAGACAGGAAAAGCATGTTAGAGCAATATGAGTTTGACTGGTTGTCTTTTTCTAACCCATGTTCTAGAGACCACAGTAAGATGGTGAACTCTTCAGCCCCAAGCACATCCTCAAACAAAGGCAAGTCCATGTCTTGCCAGGGGCTGCAGCTCCCCTTTTTCCCAGGTCCAGCCTTCTCTTTGTGTAGGCTTGCTTGTCTCTGTTTTTTTTGGCTAGAATGGGCAAAGGAAACAAAATCAATCTGGAAGATTTCCACTTCCTCGTACATATCGGCGCATCTCTGTGTGCCTTCAGAGGGAAGTGAAAAGCATTGCTGCCGAGTTCTTTTAATTCTTTACATTTTGGCCACCATGTCTGCTAAAGAGTTACTTTCTGTGTGGACAAAACAGCATGTGAAGTATGAAAATGCAGATGAATATAAAGTTGGAATTTTATATTGCATCTTCTCAGTATTGAACACTTCCTCTCTAGTGATTTCAGAGTCCCATTAAAGTTAATGAGAGTGGAGACCTCTGAGCATCTTGCAAGTTCAGGCCATTTCAGTGCACAACAGAAAGGAAATGCAAATATTAAAATACTCTGAGCAACCTCACCAGTGTTTTGTAGAGAACTCAATGTATCCTTGGATAAATCTATGTGTGCGTCATCCACCTCGGTTGGACTGATGGATCTGTATCTGAAAAGTAGAAATTAGTCCTTATGTAAGATTACATTTAACAGTTTAACAAGGCATCAGCCATAATTTGCTCTGTATGGGTCAATTAAAATTAATGTATGTATCTTACCTTCTGTATTTCTCAACACTATAAATACTAGTGTTAACACGAAGATGTACATTATTCAAAACTCTGGTTTTAAAGAACTCCTTACTGGGATGTTTTGCCATCTTTCTGTGATTATATTTTAACCAGACTGCAGTACTGTGGTCTTTATTATGAAAAAAAAAGTTAAAACCCCACCCGCATCCGTGGATAAAATGTGTTAAAACCACTTTGTTGTCAAAAAAGCATGTTCATGTCTAAGTAAATTGAAAAGTATGTGTGTATTGTTAAAATATTTTTCATTCTCTGGTATTTCTTAGTGACGTCTGTTAATTATCCTGAAAACATCCCTATGGCATATTATTATCTGCACAAAATGTTGTATGCATTTGAGCTGGAATGATTCTGAAGCCACGCTTCATTCACCATAGGGGAAAAAAAATGCATCTCAGAACTAATGTTAATACAGATGGAGATTTGCTGTGTCGTCTGTGAACAAAAAAGTCAGGTTTTGAGGAAATCTAACTTGGAAAATTACTTAAAAAACCCAAACACAGCCAAAGGATATGTTAAAATAACAGTACAGTGAGAATCTGAGTGCAACCTTGATTGCAGCTTGAAATGAGTCTCAGTCTTACACCTCATTCAAAATATTACAAGCTTAAGTTAACATTTGATTATTACTTTAAATATATGAATACCAGAAGCACTTTTAAAATTTGATACATGGTATTTATGTGTTATGTTTTAATTTGCATTATTCATTAGGATAGCATATGGAATAATCAAAAGCTTTTCCTAAGGGTTTTGTTAGTGTCACCCCTATAAAACTTGTGGAAATCTTGCTTGGTAAAAGAATCTTTGTGTTTTAGATTAAAACAAAAAGGTTTTGAGCGAGACATTTAAACTAATGAATCAAAATCAGATATGTGGTCATTATTGGCTGATTATTACTCCATCTGCTCTGTGCTAACGTGAAAATCAATTACTGTGTCTCTTTCCCACTGACAGCGTATGTTGATCGGGCTGGCAAGGGATCTTCGAGGGATTGCCTTTGCACTAAACACAAAGACCAGCTACACCATGCTGTTTGACTGGATGTATCCTTATTACACTATGACAATACCAGCTCTGTGCACAGAGGGATACCAGGCCCCTTGCATTAGTTTAATAGTATGGCACAGTGGGGAAGAGGAAACAAAGCTAAATGAACTAATGTGTAATCAGCTAAAATTACAGCACAATGGCAACCATGCAGTTAACTGGGAAGGACCACAGAGAGGTCACTTTTTTGTTGTGTCACACTACTAATCTACAAAACATATCCAAGTGCTTTTTTTCCCTTCATAAATCCCTAATGTTTTCATAAAAAAAAAGCTCTGTCTGACTCCAAACACAATGTACCAGCATTTGCTTTAACATCGAAAGTGCTTAAAAAAATACTACGCAAGTGCTATCTGGGGAGATTCTTCTCTCTGGTATGAATCATGTCTTTAATTTAGTCAGTTACTTTCTATTTATGTCAACTCTATTAATACCACAACACCTGCAGTCTTCTTGATCCAGAAGAAAATGGACATGTGAAAACAAAATCAAAACCTTTAGATTGTAGTTTTCTCCAATAAGGAATGAAAATGGAACTCTATTTGCTTTAAATATTGTATATACATTTTTATGCCAACAAATACAATAATACTCGTGGGAATTTCCTAATACTATAGAGAAATGGTTTGTATTTTTATAAATACAGTAGCTGTAATTCTGTCTTCAGGCGCACAGTCATGTTAGTAACAAACTGCTGAAATACATAGTGAAGTAGCTGAAAATACTTGGTTTATAATTTAGATCTCACAAAGCTATGGAAGGTAATTATGTACTTGTTTATTTTATGGACATAAATGCCATTCAAGTACAATTACATGCTTGACCTTGACTAGAAATCAAGCTTTTAAAAGTATTTTTATTTGAAGTAAACAGTGAAACCCTGCTGTTCACTAATGATCTTCCAGGTTAAGAAAAAGGAATGCATCAATATAGAATTGCAACTAGGAAATTAGCCTTTAAGGACTGAAAGGCTTATGCCAGCCAAGCCTGGTATGATCTGACAGACATCCTTATGTGGTGGAGGTCGGATTCTGATGAGCATTCAGATAAAGCCCTATTTAAGACCTTCACAAGCCTGCACTGATTTTGTCTATGTGCAGATTCAGCTTTCAGAAAGTGAGTCTAAAACATAAAGCAGTGTAATCTTTATTTCTTTTAAAATCAGTGGAAAGCATTCTCTAATTTCCATTTTTGAGGACTGAGAAAAAAAAAAAAAAGGAAAAGGAAAAAAAAGATTGAAACAAGCACAAACCCCCAGAACTACTGAAGGCAGACTATGAATTAACATCTCATTTTCTAGTGGACACCATTGGGTACATTTAACTTCGTTAGTACTGTTTGTGCTTGTGTTACCCTAAAACTTAATCATGAACTCAGGAAAATGTGTAAGAGCTGTGTGGTTTCCATTTCAGATTCTTTCTACTTTATTTCTCCTGGTGCAGCATGAGTATCATGCTCTGCTCCTGTGCGAATCTCCAGCTGTAGGAGGAGGGATAACAGACACTCACCTCCTCTCCATTTGAAAGAAATGGATTCATCCATGGAGGTGTGTATTTTAATACAAGGCTGTGTAATCTTCAGGACCCTTTCCTGATATTTTTATTAATGAATTTATTCCTTCCAGTTTATGAATTAAGTTTATTTCAAATAAAGAATAACAGCCTCCTACTTTTGGATTTCATTATTGCATATGAATAATAAAACCAGATTGAAATATAGCTTTGTGTGGAATTCAAAGCTTCGGCCTTCTCAGCTTCTTTTCCCTTATGCAGGTTCAAAATCTTTTTTCTTCCTCACCTTTGGCTGTAAAAGATAAGTGCATGCTTCTGCTCAGTGGATTTCACCTCATTTGGCTGAGCCCAGCTTCATCCAGGTATTGATCCAAAGCATTACAGCAGAATAAGCTGCTATTATTGCGATTCTTATTTACTGTATATAAAGACAGAAAGGTAAATGGGAGCAGAAGAGAAGGTCAGATGCCAATTGTATCACATAAAGTTTAAATATCCTTTGATTAACATTTTTGTAGTTTCAAATATATCATCAGGAGATGGTTTTAATAGCAAAGAAGAGCTGTTTTTTGAACAGATTTTAGTCTGTTATGTTTGAAGCCCTACTATTTCAATATTGCAAATGGCAAATACAGAATATAAGGCAAAATAAATCTGATTTATTTGTATTTGTCCAATAAACAAACAATACAAAGAGGCAAGGGATAAAAGGCTAGGCTTTTAATATACCATAAGATGGTGTTTATTCTGTGCTGAAGACTATCAGAAATAGTCACTTGTAAATCACTGATAGAAGAATGCTTTAATAAACTTTTCAGCTGATTGCAGGAAATATTTTGGGTCTAAGCCCTGTCCCTAACAAAACAAACAACACTCGGTAATCTCTCACCTGAGAGATGGTTTTTTTCCTCATGGTGCTGTTTAGGATTTAAGTTTTGTCCAGTAGATGGCAAAAATGAGCAAAAATAATTTCTTTGAAGTCCTTTTGGTCCAGGGAACAGAGGGAAAGGCACAGGGGATGCTGTTGGATCTTGTATTTTGCCATTATGACTGAGTTATTAGGCTCACGGTTTAGAGGTGAATCGTCAGGTATGCTGAGGCTGCGCTAGATTGCCAAATAGGGCTGTTTTGTAGCAGGCTTGCTTATACTAATTGAGTTTCCCTAGCAAATCAGGCTCCTTGGAAAAAGGCCAAAGGCTTTTCATAATTGTATTGACAAGAAAATGAATATGATAAATGGTGTTCATTCAGCTGAGACAAGATTTATAGTTTTCCTCTGGCAAGGGATGAAGAGAAAATACTTATAATAATAGTAAAATTTGTTTTAAAGTTGTATTAGGTGATCTCTCAAAAGACTTCATTAGAATATTTCCAAATATTTTAAGCAGCTTCAGGTGTTAAGTATAGCATCTTCCCAAAGCAGCAGGTAATGAAAGATAAGGAAAGACATCACACAAACAAACAAACAAACCAAAACAAAACCTAAAACCCTGGATATGAAAGTCATTTATTCTTCCTGAAATATTGATATGTCAAGCTGTCAATGATGATTCCAGTACCACAGCTTTGGGAAGTTTATTTGCCTTTTGTATTCGTTACATGTGGTCTCTGAAATTTGTAGGTCAGTCCTGAACATGCAGGTGTGTCCTGAAAAAACCTGTATAGCAATTTGAGTAGCATCAAAACCCGGTTTTGTTAATGGTGATGATTCCCCTTATGTATTTCATTCTGCTATTTACTTCAAGACTGCCTGGATGAGGTGTTGAATATTTAATCTGGTTTTTTCCATACTAATATCAGACTGCAGTCTGAGGTCCGTGGTCTCACAGTCAGATACGTCCATGGAGATTCAGTTGTGAGTTCAGGGTAATATCCACTTTTTTGTTGCTTTCATTTAGTGTTTCTTACAGTTAGGTGGTAACCCATAGGCAGTTTTTCCTGTGTTCCTCCCAGTTGATTCTCAGTATTTAATGACTTCTGTTGTCTGTGAGAGAAGAAGGTTGCAATAAGAAAATGGGTTGCAAGAATTAAATTATTAGGCTGACTCAGAGTTGCAGTCAGCTAGAAAGCATGTGATGTTTATACACGAGTGCATGAAATTGCCTGTATAAAACTATCTATATGTATAGAATCAGAGACACTAAAATTATGGAGAAGTGATCTCTTATTGAGGTGTTTTACACCATTGAGGTGTTCTATCTAGTGGTCATTTAAAAGTTCCAGTTGACCTAGCCATTTGGATATCTGACTGTGTGCTGCTTCAGACATGGATCACTAGAACAAGCAAAACTGTCATTGCATCTAACCACTATTGTTACTTGTTTATCCAAATTTTATCGTATTTCTCAATGAAATAACACCACGTGCAGCACTAAGATGGCTTGTTCAAAATGAATCTATTTTTGAAGAACTAACTTTTCAAGCTCTTAGTTTTGAGGATTCAGGATTAGATGCAAACTTGAAAGAGCCAAACAGACAGCAGAAATTGAAGTTCCCCAGTCACAAGAGAAGAGGAGAACATATTTTCTTGTGAAACCAATCTGTTTGTAATAGCAGTTATTGCCAGTTGCATTGATAAAAACCACAGTATCACTTTTTGCAGTTTGAATTTCTTTGAGCTCAGACTGACTGGTCAGGTTAAGTTCATGACTTAGCCAGATTCCTGGAAGCTTGTGGTTAAAAACACTTTAAAGTAATGCTCTGTTTAAAACAAGCTTGTTCATTGGATTTATTAAAGAAATAATGAATTGCTGAAGCCTTTCTGGTGACCCTAGCTTTTATAAAATTTGACTATAGTTTCCAGACTGTCCTTGTCAATGAATATGGACTCAATGCTTAAGTGTTTTAATAAAGATAGATAATCATATTGGATGTATTAGCAGCCGTTTCTGCTGCCCACTTACATTTTGGTTGGGGGGCTTGGCTGTCAAGTTACTCTTCACCATGAAATGTGAAAAGATGTTATTTTCTACCCCATGAAATTTCACAAAGGGGCTTTTGCAGCATCACACCATGTCCATTTTGCTTACACAGGGTGACTAGGGAGGCTAAGGAAGAGGCATGACCTAAGAAAAATAATAGATAGCATGTCTCAGTTCTGTATCTTCCATGGCATCTGCTGCATGTTGAGAGCATTGACCATCCTCTGTTGAGAGTGAGCTGGATTGGGAGTCCGCTTCATAGAAAATGGAACTGGCAGTAGTGAATTTTTAAAGATATGAGGTGGCATGGATCATCCCTTTGAGGATGTTTCAAGTAAGTGAGATTTGAATTGAAATCCCAGTTTATTACTGGATAACTCTCTACGGTATCTTTAACTCTACTCTGTTTGATTTAAAATGTAAAGAACCCCATAAAGGTGCAAGAAGCAAGGTCTGAAAGTGTATTTCACATGTCACCCTCTTCTGCTATATATAGTTTATGCCTGCAGTGCCTCAAGCAGCTGGCAGCAAAAGTGCACAAGTCTTTAGATGCCTCAGACAGACAGCAGTAGCCAGAATGCCTCCCATCTGTCTGCACAGCCTGTCATTCATCAGCAGTGCTACAGCTGATGGCTTTAGCCTGCTCCAGAAGAGCTGTATTGAACTGAGACATGACTGTGTCTACATAGCCTAGAAGCATGTAAACCTTTATGTATTTCACAATTCCACATTGAGTGCTTGGCCTGAATTCTACTAGGTAAGGTGTCTGAATGTGCAATAGCATTTTCCTAATAATAGTCGCTGTTTCTGGTGTGATTAAATAAAGCAGAATTATATGACATGAAACAAAATTTAAAATGAAAAATAAGTTTATTATTAAACAAAAAACCCCGCTGACTAGATCAGCCAGATCATGTTTTGGTAGTCGATTGTAGAGTTAAAATCTCTTGGTTCAGTATAAAAATAATTGTGTAATTCTTTGCCACTCAGGCTGTGCTACCTCATTTCCATTTTCCAGTCTGCATTCATAGCCAAATAAACTCCGTTTTTCTGCATGTTGGGAAAACTAGGAGTCAGTTTTGTATTAAATCATTGCATTAAATAATTTGATACAGTCAGTAACTCATAAGATTATTGTTTTTAAGTTACGTTGCAGAGTCTGCTAAACTTATTTATTTCTGTATTGTGTTCTCTAAAGTCCTGATTTAAAGAACAGGTATCTCTTGGGTGCTAATGAGCAAACAGCTCTCCTGAAAGAAATCAAACTTTGCTGGTCTCCCACACGCAGTTTGGCTGGATTCTTTTCTTGAATGCTCCAAAAAGATCTTCATGTGATCAGATTGTTCCCAACCATTTATATAGCAAATATATATACAAGGTATCCCTGAAATCTGGGGCCTAGATTTGCTAATATGTAATTTTGGAAAGGGGTGGTGAATTAAATTGTCATTTGTGACTTACGCCATTCATTGAGAATCCGAGCTCATTTTATATATGTACTTACAGGTTAGCATCACACACTCCAACTGCCTTTCTTTTCCTTCGTTACAGCTCTGATGTATTTACTATTTCCCACTTAACCATTAACACTTCCAAAGGTTTTAGTCTTCTAAGCAGAGACTTGCTTAAGTTTATAGATGTTGGCCTTTGTGAGCATGAGCCGCCAAGGTCTGTGTCTGACCCACCCACCTGAAGGTGTAGGACAGTTTTAGGCGAAGTTGTTTTGCGAGGTGTTATTTAATCAATATCCTCTTTAACTTGGTCTGGTGAAGATACCCCACATACATTTCTGTTCTGCAAAGAGCTATTGAGCTGTGGTACCGTGAGCCTGCATGCACAACCCCCATCTTGAAGCTGATGGCAGAATTCATGCAAAACAGGTAAGAAGTATGTGAAAATAAATGATGAGTACTGCAACAGTGTGCATTCTGTGTTCCATCTTTCTATGTTTTGTTTGTCCTTTTGATGTGTGACTTTAAGACTGCTACTTTTGTATTTTGGAACAAAAATTTGCAATAAGAACACAGTGTTCAGTGTCATCGTATTGTTTTACCAAAATGGTAGATGTTACAAAATCAGCTGGTAAGGGTTAATTACAGGAATATAGATGAGAGACTACTGTGATTTTACATTCAATGTTAGTGGAAGAGTGTGCTTTAACCAGGGATAAATACCGACTCTGTAATTAAATATTGGAAAATTGTCTGCTGTCAAGATTTGCTGCAGGCTGGATTTTTGCCTTAAGCCAAGCAGCATACATATGTGACTGAAAAACCACAACTCCCTTCACAGTTTCTTCTGCAACTTGGCTCTTTCAGCCAAAATAGGAAATAGTGGCATTTAATACCGCAGTATTTATAATCAACATACAGGTAGCTTCTCTCACATCTAACACCACCTCTGTGGGCTAACCGAAAGGCTTCAGAATGATTCTGGGAGGTGATTTCAATACTTGGCATTGCAGTAGTTAGAATGAAATTTCTGGTTTACCACAACAGAACAACTTATTTTGGGAAATTATCATTACACTTGGAAAGATGTAGTGTACTGCCCAAAGGAAAAAAGAGATTTTTAAATGAAAAATTGATAGTTAAAGTCTCTGTGCTGGGTATCTTTGCAACCAAAGTAATTAGAGTTTTCAGCAATGAAGTTTGTGTTCTCATTGTTTCTCATTTTGCCTTGCAAATCAAACTTACAGGGAAAAGAACTTGAAATACTTGAAATTTGAAAAAATATTTTGTTTAATCCAATGGCAGGAAATTGGTGCCTTGAAGTTCAGAGCTGGCTCCCAGTCAGACAGCAGTGTGTATGATGGGCACGTCATCCCTGAATGGCTACACAAGCCTTATGGCAGAATTCCCTGTTCCTTGTTTGTGTTGACTTGCTTGCTGTGACTCCCTCTTTGGTTTGTGTTGGCTAATTGTGTCTTTTATCCTGGTAGTAGCATAATAAATTGCTGGGAAAGTTTAACCTCTTTTTATTCATGATGCCATGCAGAAGCAGCACGCTCTGGTAGTGCTGCAGCTGATTCCAAGGAGGAGATTGTTAAGGCATAAACACAGAACCCTAATAATGGTAAACAAAAGCAAAGAGGAACTGGAACAATAAATCTTATGCAAAATACTGCTCTTCAAGCTACTTTCCATATTCATGTTATCCTTTTACTTATTGCTATTCAGAAAATCTGCCTTGTTCCCTTTAGAAAACATCATCTGGGATAGTGTTTGTACACAACTTGTGTATTGCATTAGCTTTTACAGGTTAGAATGCATTATACAATATGCTTTGATACTGTTAAAATATGTTATGGAGTATCAGATTGTGCATTGTGCCACTCTGATACTGAGAGGATGTGCTGGTTTGGTTTTTTTCACCTCTGCCAGCCATTATCATTTTGTGCAGATGGAATACAAGGTGTTTCATACAGGGTGTGTTTATAAACATGCAGATTTACTCCAGAGTTTGCAGCAAAGGGCCTTGCAAATAGAGACTCTGGCAATAAAATACTGAATTTACAGTGAATATAGGTAAATACTGCTGTCTCTGTGAAGGGGGTGACCCAGGGGCTCCATATTTGATCAGACGTGGATGACCTAACAAATAGGCGTGAAAACTGAGCCAGGGATGCTCTGGGTTGCATTGCTCAGTGATGACTCCTTTCTCTTTCAGCTCAAATAAACACTAAGGGTAAGTTTTGCTCAGGTTACTTAGAAGCTGAACAGCTATACTTGAAGTTAACTTTTAGGCCTGAACTACAAATTAGGCTTCTCTATCACAAAGAGAAACTGGAAAGATGCAACAGGGACTTTGGCAAGGACTCTGCTGTATATCCTGATTGGGAACAAAACAGTTCTTGTTAGCTTAAATAGTACCTGTACATCAGGGAAGACAAGATGATGTGATCTTCACAAAAACCATGTGTTACAGTTTACACCTAGAGAGCTGGTATGGGATTGCCATAGATTTTATGTAGCAGAATAACCAGCGTGGATTAGTTTATGTTTAAAAGCTGTACAGATGCAGAAGCCAGGTGAAAGTTACCCTGACTGCTTGGCTTATGAACCTTAGTAGCATTTTTCTGAAGTGTACATGGGCACAAGATACTCATCAGTCTCTGAAAGCGGTGGTGTCATCTTTTCTGGTTCATATTGGTTTGTCTTTTGCCATGGGATTGTTTCATTGTCAACGTACGGCGAGTGCTTATCATTGGACTGAAAGCTAGAATTACTTTGTCAAATAATTGTATGTTGTAATCAGTGAATGTTTTTCTTTGTTTTAGGAATGAATCCAGTGCAGTTTTCTGCTTCGATGACCATCTGAATATTTTTGCTGTTATTTTTCAGATCACAACGTTCTAATTTTGATGTATCATCTCCAAATGGAATTCTTCTCTTCAGAGAAGCTAGTAAAATGGTTTGTACGTATGGTAGGTATTCATAAACACCTCCTCTGCAGTGAAAGTCTTTGCCTGTCTTATGATACAAACATCCTGTTAATTTGTATTGCTGAACACCGATGGATTTGTGGAATATGTGGCAAGGCTGTAACATGCTGCAGCCAGTACCAGCCCTTTGCCAAGAGCAGAGCTGACGTGGCACACCTTTGGGGCTTATTTGCCTTCACAGATCAGAGTTCATTCATGTAGAATTGTTCCTTGTATCATTTTTTAACTTGAATGTCAGTGTTCTATCAACTGTAAATGTATTTCAGCGAAGATGAGAGTGAGATGTTTGATCTAGGCTACAGTTGATAGCTGTGGGCTGGCTTTATGTATTCAAATTATCTTCCAGCAGTTCCACAACATAATAGGACCGTAACAGCTTTACCCTAGAGCACTGTTAAAGGTGTTTATAGTGAGTTGCTGCATTTTCCTGTTCCCACTTACGCATGCAGCTTCAACAGGTCTTTGACACAAGCAGCTAATCTTACACTCCAGCTAACTTTATTACTTACAATTTTGCTTTCTAAATATTTTGAAAGCAACATTACCAAGTTTTTGAAGAGCAGCCTCATTTGTAGTTTATGTAAACAGGAAGAGTCATAAATGTCCTATTTCTTGAAAAGAAAGAAAATGGTGCATCAAATTTGCTTTCACTGCATTCAGTTGCTTTTTGGGTGTGGAAACTGTGTGTTGCATTGTCTGCCTGTATGAAAAACTTCAAATGTGATTTTACATTGGATCTGTTGGGCATGGAAACAGTATATGCATACAGCATTTACTTATGGCAGAAAAAATTACACCCAAGTAACTCTGAGCCCTTGCAACATCATCTTTCTGTTTCTTTTTCAGATACACCATGTAGGAAGCCAGCACGTTTTTTCAGCTATGTTCTGAAGTAAAATTGTTAGACTGATTAAGCAAAATCTAAAAAAAGGGTTTCCATGTATGAGATGATAAAAGGTGAACCTTTAGATTGTAATATTCAATTTATATTAACCTTTCATAGAATCACAGAGGCCCGGACTGGTTTGGATTGGAAGGGACCTTAATGCTCATCTAATTTCACCCCTCTCTGCCACAGGCAGGGACACCTTTCACTAGACCAGGCTGCTTAAAGCCCTGTCCAACCTGACCTTGAACTCAAAAAATGTACCTTATTATTGGACAGCCATTCCTCTCAGTTGTTGGCATCAAGTTTCTAAACCTTGCTGAGTAAACCACGCTAGTTGATTTCAACCTGTTTCGTTCCTTATTCATGCCTAAAAAAACCCCAGCTTTGTAAAGAAACCTTTTGCTGCTTTCAGTTGAAGCTTTTATGGTGTGTATGTGAAGTTTATCAAAGTCTCAGCTCTAAAGTGTTGGTAGCTCTTGCACATGAGACAAGATTTTCTGCTTCATGCTAGAATTTACATGTGCAACATAAAAGGAAATTTCAGAATGGTGCAGGTCTAAGATTTCAAACTAAGCAGTGGAACCATAGAGCTGTTGAAGCCTGTGTCCAAATACCTGCTGCCTCATTGTTACCTTATGTGAAAGATACTTAGCAATGTGTGGCGTCTGTCTGGAGATGTGTGCCATGGAAAGAGGGGAAATGACTGTAGCAGCTTTCTGTCTTTTCTGGTTTAAATAACTCCTCTCCTGTGGGAGGGTGACAGTGTAGTCAACACATGTTTAAGAGGAGAACTTTTCCTAATGTCCTCCGAAAGAAAAAGCTAAACTCCCGTATTGACTGGAAGTGGAGGAAGCCTGTAGATGTGGGAGAAAGCCTCCACTCGATATATGAATGCCTTTTCTTTTTTTCCATTTTGCTTTTAAAACGCATTCGTATTATCAGTGTCTGAAAAGGTCCCATCAGGGATCTTTCCACTACTTAGCTGTGACATTTAGAGGAACTGTGTAGGTTTTCTTTTCCTACATCAGCGGTACTTCAGACTGCTAAAGCCATTTCTGAAGTGGTCGTTGGCTTGCAGTCTGGGAAGGTTTTACTGTCCACTGTGAGTATTTCAAGATACCACAATTCATCAGCTTTCAATAATTGCTGCTAATATTTTTAGCTTTTATCACCAATTACTAGTTTATGAGATTTCCATTCCAGTGTGCAGAAAGATATAACTCTTCTGGAAACATGTTGTAAGGATTCATTACTTTAATTATGCATGATTTTTTTTGAACATACAAATTCCTATAGAATTAGTGATACTTAGGGATTTTGCATTAATTTCAAATGCCTGCTTGATAATGTTAAAACTTAATAATTGTGCTTTTAAAGAAAACTTTAATCCATAAAACTCTATGACTTTTTAGAAGTATATCTGTTTTGTAAGTGTATGCAATCTTTGCAGACATCTAGGGAAAAATAAACAAGTAAACCAAGTGATGATTACAAAACCTCCCTGTGGCATTCTTGAGCAATATTTCCAGCCCTGCATCCTGAAAAATTGTGTGATTCAGTTAAAAGAGTGAATATGTACATGAATACTTCTAATCTAATCCTTTGGCTCAGCTTTCAGATTTTTGGCTGTACCATTACTGCAAGTGTCTTAAAACTCTGAAAATAGTTGAGATTTTATGGCTGAAGCATTAGAGAAGAAAACAGAAGATGCACAGTAAATGTCAACAGGCACTCTATGATCATTAATCTTACCAAGTTAGCCCAACCTCTTGTATATGCCTGCAGCTTATAGTGAGTTCCTCAAAGCTGATCAAAAGGACACTTGAAACTCAAGATAGATTTGATTGAAATCCATACTATAATAATTGCTTTCTTAAACAGAGAAACACAAAGTGTTGACATGAGACGGAGGCAGGGGGAGTAGAAGCAAACATCTCTTTCTTTCATCACACTGTCCTTGTGGGGAAGATCTGTCATTTCAGTCTGAGTTTCAGTTAATCCACTGACCGAGTGGCTTGCCAGAAACTCTGCCCAGCCTTCTCTCATCCTGGAGAAGTTCTTTCCATCCCCTGGAGGCCTGTCTTTGTTTGCTTCACTTGCCAGTCCCTGTCTGAACACCAGACTTCACTCTACTTGTTACCTCCTGCCTCCTCCTTGCCATGCCTTTGACAGTGAGTTTCCTTCCCATGGCTCAGCAGATCTCCAGGGAAAGGCTTGGTCCCTCTCCTGCAGACAGTGTAGCCTTGTCTGGTTGTTTCTCTTTCTTAGAAGGATAGAACATACAAATAATAAATGAAAACATGGCTTAATCGTATTGTGCTTCCATGGGTGACATTTAAATTTGTTTTAGAACAGGATTTTTCCTTCTTTCTCACATGTGATGCAGTGGAGAAGGTGCCAGGACAAGTATTATTTCCAGAAATTTCACCTGCACCGAATTCAGCACGAGAATTTCTGTTACAACTTGGGTCCCCTGGGAGTCTTCTTGCTATATTAACCTAGAAGTACATAAATGTGATCTGAAATATGTCTCTGTCCTGTCAGCTAATTCCTGACAAGGAATTAGTAACTGAAGGGGGGTGGCATCAGGTGATTCTTCATGCCAACCTCAGAGCACAGTGCACTGGTAATTACTGACATAATGTTGATTTTAGCTAAGTCTGGACTACACCGATCAAGGCAGTTTTGGATGGCATACAGATACGTTGCAGATCTGGCCTTCTTCAGGTGATGAAAATCATCTAGAAGTTACATGTGGATTTGTTTTGGGTAAACCCCTTACTGTTGTTTATATGGAAATAACTTTGAATCAAACCAACCTAGTATGTCTTTTGCTTTCCATCTTCAATTTTGCTGAAGTTTGTGATGTCTGTTTATGGTACCTCCATTTGCTATCTATATGTACTGTAAGATCTGTGCTTGGGCTAAAAGCAGAAGGGGGAAGAAAAGGGCAACAGTGGGGTGTGAATGTATGTTAACACTTGTGAGTATGGATGTTGAAATCTCTTTAATTCTAGATGGAAGTGTATACTTTTTCTCCTCTAGATTGGCATGTAGTAATTTCATATGTTTGAGTGTAAAGTAGAAAAAAATTCAAAATGCTGATTTTTAAGCTGTGATAAACATCCTCAGCTGTCAGGGAATAAAATCTAATATATAAATTCTTTGTAGTTTTGAAAATTAGCACCTCAGCGAGGGTTTAATTCTGCTTCACAGATCCCGCCTCACAATTAGGGCAGTACTAGTGTGTCCTGTCCTGTTCATTTCACACTGATGCTGATACAGTGCTGAAGACAAGTCTAAGATGTCTGCAAATGCTATATGTTCAAAAGATGTCAAGCCTGGTGTAGGATGCACTTAAATTGTCAATTATCCTCATTAGGACTCTGCAGCTGCTTGGCAGGGAGTCTTGTGTCTTGTCCATTATGGCTAAAGCCAGTCTGACTGAGTGATAGTGAATTAAAATAACAGAGGAGAGAAGTGAAAGGAGTTGGAATAGTCTAGTCCGCCATTCTTCATCCCCAATATATTTCACTTCTAATTCTCTATGTACAAGTCTCCTTCCTATGTGTTTTTTGAACTCCCAGTTGTATAGGAATGATGTTCCAGTGCATGTTGGGCCCATCTATTTTTGTTTTGTGGTTTCTTTACATTTTAGTAAACCTCTTCCCTTTCATTATAGGAAACTGACATAAAAATAATACTTTCAATATGCTGTTTTTATTTATCTACATTCTGTCATGATATACTTTGATGTAAGTTTTTAATTTTGCTTCAGCTTTCAGCTGTTGTAGCAGTTACTGCTCAAGGTCAGCAATGAGGTTAGCCACAGTAGCACAAAACAATTTCCTGTTCTCACAGCCCAGGTAGCATTTGGATGTGGATTAAATTTTACCACATTTTCCAGTAGCCAGACACAATTATTTCCAATGAGCTTTAAATTGCTTCCAGAACATGTATTTCCGAACTTCATGTGGTAATCCATTCAGTGCCAGCAACTTCATAAGATAACAGTTCTTCAGAGTTTTGTTTCAGCTGATTCGTGCTGTATAATAGGTATTTCTAATCAGCAGCTTAGCTTAAAAGTGGCGTGCTGACTGGTCCTGGTTGCCATTGGTCTTCTCTCGTTTGTGACAGCAGTTCCAGAATATATTGTTCTTCATTACCAACTCAGATTTCATAAGCAGTTTCTTTTAGCAAATTCATCTTGGCGCTCTGCGTGCTCGTTGTGCTGATTTGAGAGGGTTTATGCATGTTTTGTTATTGTGGAAGCTTTAAAAAAGCAGGGTTTGAAGCTCACTCTCGTCTTTATGGTTCACATTTTCCTCTTCATTTTCTGTGTATGGCCACTTCTTTATGCTGCCCCAGCATTCTGAGTGCCTGGAAAGCATACTTGCAACACCATTTTTATAAGGCAGTGGTGAATAATAAAAATAGGAAGGGGGAAAAGGCAAAAAATACTTTTTCTCTATAAGTGTGGTAAATTTTCATAACCTTTTGTTTAATCTCACCAAAGTCTTTTTTTTATCTTCATCTAATTCACACATGTTAAAACATGATTTAGTTGTATCATTATACCTAGTGCTTATTGGACTGAAATCTAGAACAAGCCCTGCTTAAATGAAGCTCAGCCATAAGGAAATCATTTTTGTATTATAGCTCCTACTGTAAAAGCAATTAAGGACGAGAACTGAAAGGGAAGCTGCCTGTCCTGACATGCTCCCACATCTGGGAGGAGAGAGGGAATGAGCTGTGTAGAGAGCTCTGGTGCATATCGCCAGTGAGATTCTGAGACTTGGTGATGTTATCTTTGGTCCAAGCATCCCAGTTTGGGGGCTTGCTGGCTTTGTGCTTCCCCTCTGCATACACACACTTTTTCTTTCCAGCTGCTTTGTTTATGTACCAAGGAGTCCTTGGGTAATGAAATGCTTCAGTTACCAACCAAATTCAAGCCCTTATTTTATATCTAGCATCTTCATCCAATATCTTTAAAACTCCTTTAGTTATTCCTGTCAGAATTTTGTACCACCACTGAGGCTCAGAGAGTTTTTGTAAGTGACATTGTTGTCAAATGCAGGGCAAAAAGCTGTATTAGAGGAAATCATTGAGAATTTTGAACATCTGTGTGTTTTTTGTTTGGTATTTAACTCAGCAGTGACACTGCACCTTCACTGATCAGTGTCTACGTAGTTTTCATTTTGACAGGAGCTATGATTTTTAAACACAGCTTTTTAAATTCAGCATGTCAAAGGTCACTCTTATGCTGATTTAATTTCTTTAGATTGTTTTTTTTAACAAAAGAGTTTATGAAATTGTATTTTGGTCCTCCACTACAGGGATTATAAATGTAAGCATACCCTCAGTAGCTGAGGAGTTGTTCTTGACCTGATTCCAAGTACCTCAGTAAATTAGTTTATGTTCAGTAGTATCCATGGTGTGTAAAAATATTCCCCTGAAGCTCCTGCTAAATGTTACAAGTAGATCATGCTTTTTTCATCTAGTCAGGCATAGCACTGCTCTTCTTATTTTTTTCAATAACTAATGCTGAAACACCAGTCTTTGTTCTAGCACCACATCCCTTGAATCATAGGCTGGTGGCTTGGGGCAGTGGTAACAGGCACCCTGTGGTCTTTCACCTCTGCTACTAATTTGAAATCGGCTCTTCCCACTGTTAGGCCCTTTTAAAATGAGTCCACGAGCACAGAACAGTTCTCTGTGGACTTTGTCAACTTGCAGAAAGCAGCTTTTAATCTTGTGCAAGACCCCAGTTCTTCTGTGTTTTCATTAGGAGGGGTAGGCACTGAATTCTTCTGCCATGCCTGCCCGAGGTGAGGCAGTGTGAGGGGGAAGAGATTGTGACTTTCTCTGTTGAATGCTTTATGCTGATCAATGGATTTGAAGTTTTAATTATAGGGTGGTTTGTATGAAGTAATAAAAATGATGGAAGAGCAGCAGTAGTGGTACCTCCTAGAATTCCTGTTCCCAGGCTAAGGAATTCCCCGAGTTTTGCAACTTCTTTCTTCATCATCCATTTTTTCCACCAACTTCCAATTAATTTCCATATTAAGTGCATAATTGCTTGTTGACAACTACTGAGCTCTTTCCATCTGTGGTTGTGTATTACACCAAGTACTTCAAGGAGCTCGGGCTGTCCAATGTCATGCTTGGATGGCTCAGCTGTAAATCCAAGGCTGTTACTTTCTTGGATCCAAAACGTTGTCTTTGCTTATTTCTGAAGTCAGATATATATTTGGGTTATTAGAGGTTAGCAGCAGAGAATTCAATAGGGAAAGACCAGAGAAAATTAGTTTACAGTACACTTTACCTTCCAGTCCTTTTTGCCCTAAGAATTGCACACTTTTGCATAGTAGCTTTCAAAAATAACGTCTATCTTTCCGCTTGTCCTGGGTTCAGCAGCAGCAGTCATTTTTCTCCTTCTTAGTAGCTGGTGCAGTGCTGTGGTTTTGACTTTCAGC
>WYDI02022124.1:0-68998 GCA_009867235.2 Psittacus erithacus | reverse complement strand
TGTATTCTTTCGATTCTCTTCCCCATCCCTCCGGGAGCCGAGGCAGGAGGTGGGGGGGCAGTGAGTGGGCTGTGTGGCAGGCCTTAAACCACGACACCTGTACAACTGTACACATCTTCATGAGCAAACACGAGAGAAGAGGAAGACAGAGAATCAGCAAAAGGGAAAACATTTTCAGTCTATGCAAAGTGTAATAGCAAAGAAGAGTGCATAGATCATTCAAGTAACTCAAGTAACCAGGGGTGCACACCTATCTTTGAAGGTGTGTGCATGAAGGCATGAGCATCACTACATATGTGTGTATAAATCAAGACTTTATGTATGCCCATGGCAGTCTAACTGTATGCCATGAAGAAGCAGCTTTTCAAGACAATTTACTGACCTGAGAATTGAAAATCAGCACCCACTTCTGCAGATTAGTATATCCTAAGTATACTTCCTTCTCCAGATTAGTATATCTTGGAATCAGGATGCTCAAGAAGGCCTAAACACTAATAGTATTTTTTCTGGATCCTCTTCAGTCTTTCACCAATGAACTTAAAAACATGACTGTGCTGAGAGATCTGGGATTTAGCTGAGCTCCTCATTACTGTTTTCTGATTCCCTAATTAGTGTGGTTTAAATTTCAAGCTGGAACAGATCAGGTACAATCAACAAACCCAGAAAAAAATGCACCTGTGCAATTTTAACATGACTTGCCTCAGCTTCAGGCCAACTAAACAATACAACTGGATGACACAAAGAGTTGCTCTTGAGAACCTGAACAAAGCTCTTATGTTGTTATTGCAGTTGGGACTGGGTGTTATTCAGGCTTGATGACCAACTGGTGGTGCTAACGCTTCATTGGATGGGAGATGAAGAAGAGTTCATTACCTCTCACTTAATATGTATACATGCATTACACAAACCCTCTGCAAATTACAAAGCAGCTTTCACAGCCATGCTTAAGCATGATCCAGCTTAAGTTTAAGAATACACTTGCAGGAAATGGCTACAAACATGTATTTCAAAATTTCACATAGGAACACTTTAAGCATGATTGCTTCAAGGAACAGCCACCTGCTTAGGACACTTGACTATCAGTTCTTAGTCCCTTAGTCCTTACATTACAGTTTTGGGCAGTTTTTTTATCCGTAATACAATGTTTATTGCCTGGGAGGCATATTAGATACTAACTTGTCTGCGGAGGGCTATGAAGCAGTAAAGCACCAAGCCTGGGTTAGCCACAGAGTCAACCAACCTTGATAAATCACAGCCTGAGCCTTGGTGGGTGGGGAAGGCTCTGGAGAAAACTGTCGCTCCATGTTTCAGGCAGTGCAGTCATTGACTGCAACAGAAATAAATTTCAAGTACTTCAAAAGTGTGGGGAAAAAAAACCCAAAACCAAACCTGTTATTTTCATTTATTTAAGTAATACTTCTTCTAAAAAAGCCATCATTCATACTTGGTGGAGGCTGTTTACTGTCCTAGAGGTTTGTATTTGGTAACATTTTGCAGCTCTGTCCCCTAGGTGTTGCTTTGAAAGTCACCTGTAACAATCAGGTCAATGAGAAGTTGTGCAAGGGTTTGTCCTGTTGCTCAGAGAAGAGAGGGGAGGAACTGAGTAATTTTCCTTTGCTGCATGCAGATTATGAGAGGAAAACCACTTTTCACACCAGTGCTGACCTGTGAGGACACTTTCATGGAGAGGCTGAGCGCAAAGTTCTAAGAGTAGCAGCAAGGAGTGGAAGAGGGGACTTGTAGTGTGACATAGTGGCAGATGATTTGTGATATAGCAAGTGATGACAGTCATCTCCCTAGCATCACACTTGCCATTGTGTTTATTAATTCCCTGAAATCATCTTCCTCTGATAGCTGTTAAATCTCTGGAGGAGTGAGGTACTCCTGGGTCCAGCAGAAGTGGGAAGGCAAGGGGATCTCCACTCTGCCTGCTCACTATACCACACTCCCATCCCTCACAAAGTATTTGGTGTGGTGAGTGTCTGGAAGCTATTCACACCTGGCATTTCCAGTGAAATAGCTAGAAATTACTGTGCCTGGTAAGGAGCTGGCATTTCTCTGCTTTTTCTCCAGTGATCACAGTTTCAATACTATGAAATGACCTACTGGGATACTTTAGCCATTAAGGCCAAATTTCTCCCTTAGACGGGCACTGCCTCATCTTCCCGTAGTAGCAAAATGCTGACTGTTTTGGAAGTTAAGGAGAGTACCAGTACACTCTGTGAAGCCTCATCTCATAAAATCCAGGCATATAAATTCTTAGTTTCCTCTTGAGTGAAATACCTCAAGAGTACTGTGCAGGTTCCTGTAAGGTCAAGCTCATGAAGGTCTTTTCCTCCCCACAAGAAGAGGCACCACAGCTGCTCAGGGAATGCTGTCCCACTAGGAAAGGCAGCTGAAGTGAAGAGGGAGCTGAACTTCATCTGCTGGCTTTTACTGGTCATGATATCAAGCTGCCAATTGTAATTGTGAGTATTCCCTCTGTCCTCTCTCCTGAAGGGTGCCTGATGACACACGATGGTCATCAGTCCCTCGTTTTCTTGGGTTTTTAGTCCATTCCCAACAACCTGGTTTTTCTACTCCAAATAATTTTCTAGTGGTTTCCTAAATTTATTTTTTTTATGGACAGTAGCATTTCTTCTTTCCTCTTGCCATGAACGCTTCTCTCTGATGGAACAGCCCTGACAGTGGCTTTCTGCTTGAAGTATCACCTTGCAAGACACAAGCTCCATTGTTTCTTTTCCCTTCTGGCTCATCCCGCTTGTTTCCCATACTCAGGCTGGAATTAAGATTCCAGCTTTGATTGTCATTTTTTAACTTTTGTTGGAGAATATTTGCCTTCTGTCTCATATAGAAAAAATGAGTCATAAAATAAAATCAGTGCCAGATCTTTAACAAAATGAAGGCATCTACTCTATTTTTGTTGCAGGTACTTTGGATTGCATGATGTGCAAACCCGAAGAGGCACACACACACTGGGTGTGCAAGTTAGATAACTGCATGTACCAGTGTCCAGTTAAATGCATGTCTGTTGATCTGCATTCCTAAATACACGATTGCTGTACGCCATCATGTCAAACTGGGGCTGTGCCTCCATGATAGTGCCATGTGGATATTAGAGCCACTGCAGAGCAGATGAGGTGCACTGGTGAACATGACCTGCATTTTTGCACGCAGTCCTCGCCTTCTGACATTTGCAAATTTGTCCCTTAATGTCTGTGGTGCAGGATTTGCTGTCAAGAAACATTGTCTGGGATGAGCTGTTGGGATTCATATTATCAACCAAACATTAATTATTCTTCTGACTAAACCCTCAACAGCTAGACTAGATAATACAAATGTAAAGGAAGAAATTAGTACTGAATCATGTTCAGTACTTGAAATCTAGAATGAATCACACTGTATGAACAAACTCATATACCATAAGCATATGTGTGTAAAGACATAACAGAGCCAGATCCTTAGCTGGGGCTGGGCCATGTAAAGCCACTGACATCAAAAGACGCTTTCCCAGTTTAGGACCCCAACCTGTTTTGTTTATTCTGAGCACCTAGAGAGCTATTTGAGATAATGACAAGAGCTGTCAGGTTGTGCTGACAAAAGCTGAAGCCAGAATAACAAATAAAATCTGTTAATCTTTTACAGTAGAAAACTTTTTCTTTTTTTTAATCATGCTCATGCAAGAAGCTACTCAGACAAACAGAAGTAGTGTAGGCCCTTGGAGAAGCTGTAATGGGTGTCTACCCACTTGTCAGGCAAACTATCAATGCAAAAAAACATCAGAGCTTTTTGAAAGAACAGCAAGCACGCCTATCTGTTGTCGGGACCAAGCAAAAGGATGCAGGTCTTCAGGTCAAGTAACCTGGGACAGCTCAACTGAGTTCAATACAGCTGCATATTTATATCCCTATGTTCCACATACGTTATAAATGTCACGGTGCTTAATACTGTCATGGTGCTGTCCTTGTATTCAACTGGCCTAGAGATTAAGTAGTTAATTTCAGTATACGCAACTAAATGCTTTTAAATCCAAGTTGGGGGTTTAAAATCTCAGAATAGAACCGTAAAGAGATAATGAGAAGAGTAAAAATCAGGTAGTTAAAAAATGATGCAAGGTACAGTCTTAATTTTTTATTATTAAATTCACAGCACATTAAATGTTAAGTGTTCATAAACTTTGTTTTGTGTAATGATAAATTAGTAATACCTACATAGACATGTTCTTTTACAACAGGGAAGCTAGGAAACGTAGTACCAAAGGACCTTGTGTTGACAACTGAAACTATTAGAATAGACTCCTTAATCTTCAATCATAAAAAGTAGATAATGTTATTTCTTATTATTATTAAATGCAAAGTGCCTTACTAGGAAACATATATGCCATTACTAAAAATAACTACCAGAGAATGTTTTGAGCAAGGAAGACAAAGATGTTAGCAAATTATATCTTGAGATAAACTCAGTGAAATGTTCTCTGCTAATCTCCACCATATAAAAGTTGCTTTTCAACTTACTCTTCTGTTAGCCCATAGCAGGTTGCATGAGGTTTATGTCCACGCACAGAATCAGTCACAGTCTAACATGGTATGTGTTGTACTTTTGGGGATAGTTACCAATGGTTAACACCCTCAAAATGCAGGCTGGTTTTCTGTATGCAGATATGATTTATGTGTAATAGAAAAACATATGCCAACCTCTGCTTGAGGAATGGATGATGCACTTTGTTTTCCTTCTTGACCACAATCAGTGTATAATGCTTCCTTGATTAAAACAAGATTTTAGTGGCTTTTGTCTAGGATTTAGCAACATTATTCATGCAAATGTTTCCCACAGTTCTTAAATATGTGGAAGAGGAGACCTCTTCCAGGCCAGTCTCCTCAGACTAATTCCTTGTCTGCAGACCAGACCATGGAGATGTATTTCAGAAAGAAATGTAGCCTAAATGAAGGAATTACGGTTTTGTTAAGTATTACTGCATGACCTAGTCAGCAGATCCAGAAAGAACCCTCTTCCAGAAAAAAGTAGGACATAAATGTTTGCATGAACACACACTAATTTTTAAGTCCTGATACTTTAAATTTTTTTCCCAAACTAGTAGTCAAAGAAGACTCAATTAGAATTCCTATGAACCATTTTAAATGGAAAAAAACACAAAAGAAATTACCTTTGGACCCTTTTTTGGCTTCAAAACCTATGCAGTGTCTTCTGCTTTTGCCTTCGCAGCACACTAGCAAGTTGCGTGTCCAGGGTCAGTGCCAGTGCAGGGACTGGGGCTCAGCCACTGCCACTCTAAGAGCACACCACAGAGCTCATACAACTCCTGCCCCAGTTTTTTTTCTCATGATCCTGAATCAGAGGCTTGGGTAAGAACGGGCTGAAGCAACACGTGCTCTCCTTGTCTGTTTTGAATGGATGTATGGCCTGCCCTGGACAGCTGATGGGAACTAGGACATGCAGAGGAGTGTGTTCTCCTCATTCAGCTGCTGTGAGGGCCTTGGAGCCAGCTGGAGCATTAAGGAGCGGAGCAGCTCCCTGCCAGCCCAGCTCCCAGAGCCAGCTTGAGGCGCAGGAGAAAGCAGTTGCCTGGAGAGGCAGGCTGGTGGAGGCAGTAAAATCACAGCCGGGAGAGGACAAGCCATACCCTGGGGTGCAGCAGCAGCTGCTGCTCCCTGACAGGCTTCCCCAGACCCCCTGCTCCCCTGCGGCACAGCCCCATTCCCATCTTTCTTTCCAGTTATAGGGTCTCCGGCTGCTTGCCTGCAGCCTTGCCCTTTCTCTGCCTTGGTCAGCGCTGCCTCTTGCTTGGGGTTGGCCTTGCCACTGGCACACCCATCTCATGCTCACCCTTGGAGCCATGACAGGAACTGCAGGGACCATTAGTTGCCCACAGTCATCCCTCTTGTGTCAGGCTTTCTCCTCATGGAAAAGAGGATTCTGCCTCCCAAAAAGCATTCCCTGTGCCTCAAACCCAGGGGACACTTGACTGCTGCATTAAATGCAAAGCCTAAAACCAAAGACAGAGCAAAGGCAGCAGGGAGGAAGGCTGACCTCTCCTTCTTATTTTGAGAAGTCCTTTCAGAGGCTCTGCATTTGCTCTTTCACAGGAAGGATGTTCACTCATGAGAGCTCATCCCCACCTGGGCAGCCAGGCCAGGCTCTGTGGGCGCTGCTTTGGGAAGGTGAACATGAAGCAGTTAGCACCACACTCAGCCTCTTCAAGCCCCACACTGTCTCAGATACCTGCTGCTGAAAGCCACCCACAGGAAACTGGCTGGTGTCAGTCCCTCTGTTATGTGTTTTCCAACCTGCTCTCAGTAACACAAATTGAGAAGAGTGAGGGGCCAGTCTCTGTTCCATATGCCAACCAGAAGACACTGCTTTTTTTACCATGTTAAAGAATAGGGAGAAAACATTGCTCAACAAGCACATCAGTGTTGCAGGCGGCGGCGCAGGGAAGCAAGAGACGATCCAATATGAGTGATAATTCAGCTCCAACTTTATTGCTAGCCAGCGCCGCTTATGTACTCTTTTCCCACTAATTTATGCACACCTGTCATCACACGATTGGCTAAGCCTAAAAGGTTACATCAGCTAGTTATTGCGTGATTGGCTAAATCTGGATCCGGCCTGTGATTGGTCAAAATCAGGATCCGGCCTGTGATTGGCCGAAACCAGAATCCGGCCCGTGATTGGTTAAATCTGGATCCGGCCCGTGATTGGCCAAAAACAGAATCCGGCCCCTGATTGGCCAAAAACAGAATCCGGCCAGTCAGCCTTAGCATCTGCTCTGCTTGTACAACCGTTCCTTAGATCCATGCCCTTTCTCATCTAGCCGTTCCTCAACACATCAGTGTCCCAACCTTCCAGATGGGCATCACTGACATGTCAAAATTGCAACCAGGGCTGCCAAAGCACTGAGGCACACCCAAGTCGGTGGGCAGCCTGGCATCATCTCCCCAGCAACCTGGGAGCAGAGCTCCTAAATTAGATGAGCCTGACTGTGCAAGTCCTCTAGCAGATGGGCTGGACATGGGCTACAGTTAAGCAGTGTTGTCAGAAAGCACCTTCATAAAATACTGTGATTTTTGGAACACCTAGAGGAAGCATAAAAAAGGTCACAAATTGAGAGACATTAGAGACAGGAAAGAAAAATGAGTTATCCGAGCAGCTAATGGGGTTTAAGTGAGATAAGCCCAGGCTGACAGCAGCAGATACCATTGGTGAGACACCTGGTCTGCAGATGCCTGTACTGCACAGCACGGGTGTTATTGGCTCGACACGAACTAGAGGAGGCACTATGCAGGATTAGTGAAGACCTACGCCTGGTCGAATTTAGGATAAGCTCCTCAGCATTTAGTCCCAGGGTAGTTTAAATAGTCTTCTGCCTAAGGGATTGGCTCTGAAAATCCCTTTCTTAAGCACTTAACTACAGGTCAGCTTGTTGGCACAGCCCAGCCTCACTCGGGTTGAGTGTTCCCGAAGGCGATGGCTGGGAGCCGCAGTGCTCCAATGTGTGTTACCTGCAGAAACAGGCTCCACATCTGTCCTTTCAGGCTCCTTCAGGATCACTGCAGCCAGTTGCTGTGCTGCCTTCTTTGCAGCAAGCTGGAGTCACACTGTGCCAGGCAACCATGCCTTAACACAGCCAGAGAGGGGCTATGCGTCTGCAGGGAAGGAGGCTGCTCCTCTCTGCTGTCCTCTAGAAGGGCTACTGGTGAATTGTACCTTCCCAGTGCTTCACCAAGCAGCTCTGTGGTGCTTTTTCTTCCCATATCATTTTGGTTTTTTTCAACTGGTCCAGCTTTCTGTGGTGCACTTTCAAGATATGGTGTTATTTTGTCATTATCATATATTTATTTTCCTTATAAACTGACTCTAGCTGGCCCTTTCCAAAGTAGCTAAACTGTAGAGGTGACACCTTTTTCATCTGTATACTTGAGAGTCATTTGGTCAAGTAAAGCTGCTCTATGTAAAAGTCGTATTCACTACATAACAATTGGAGTGAAGTTTTTATGCACAGGGCTTATTATTTTCCAATCAGCAGCCCTGAGTTGGAACATTTGGAGTAAACTGGTAGCTCTGAGCAGCTTTGAAGCATCACAAGTGGAAGGTTTTGTCTCCAGAAGATTTACTAGCAGCGATCTTTTCTTCGACTGTTTTATTAGCCTCCTTTTACATATGTATAGCGGTGAGGAGAGAAAACCTGTTGTTGGTGAAATACAGAGCCTATTTCCCCTGTGGTATTCACACAAAAAAAATGTGTGAAAAATTGTTGCCCAGGGCCTCCCCAAATCCTGAAATTTAGCTTAGCGCCATGATGCTTTCAAACCCTTCAAGTCTTCTCTGTCCCCACCCCCTCTCTTTTAAAGGTTGAAGCTGGGGTAACAAATTCAGTGGTGAGAATGGAGGCCCTGCCCTTGGCTTCAGCTGGCGCTGCCAGAATAAATCTTGGGCCCTTGCCTCAATCGAACCGCTGAAAAGTTTTCAGCCACTTAACACGGGTTTTATAATTTTCACTTGCAAGTTCTTGTTGAATTGAGCCCTGTTGTGTGGACAAATTGGACAAGAAAAGTTTAAATGTTACCACTTTGGCTTCTCCTCAAGTGGTGCTGAGCACAGATGTTTGCAGGGGCCATCATGTCCCTGTAAGAATGGGGGCTTTGTGTGCATAACCTTACAAAGGGCAGAATAGCCCTGCTCTGCTGCCAGCCACAGGATCATCCTATCTTTATGTGTTGATTTATTAGGCCAGGGATGAATGAAACCGTAATTAATATTACTGAAGCATTAGAGTCTATTTAATTCAAATGCCACTGAATATTTCACTTTCAGTTGGGAGTGACAATGTGTTCGGTACTGTTGGTGAAAGCTTCAGCCATCTGTTACCCCTACTAAGAAGGGAAGACAAGAGAGACACAGAGAGACAGAGAGCATTGAGCTTTGTGGCTTTTCTGAGCCTCCAGGATCATCATTCAACTCAAAGGCAGCCAAGAAACATTCCTGCACACTGGACCCTTGGTGTATAAGGGAAAGACCCGAATGAGTATAGGGGCAACACAACTCCCTGAAGAATGAATGGGGGGAGAAAGATGGACATTTACAGTATGTATATATGTACATACATAAAGTATATTTGAGTATATACATTGAAGACAAGTACCAACGCAGTAGAAGGAGAGAAGAGCAGGAAACTGGGTGACTTACAGTGGTCTAAAAATATTTTTAAAAAGTGAAAGGGGAAGGAGCCAGGGCTAGGTGCAAATGTTGGTTTTAATTAGCCTAAGCAGCGAGGTTCCAGTCATACTCCACCTTAGTAACCATACAGGATTTGATTTGATAGGCATCACGATGTTGGGAGCATGAGACTTTCCCAATGAGCTGCTGCAGTGAGATGGTCTCCACCAAGCTAAATCAAAAAAATGCTGTGGGGTACCAAATGAGGGGCTGGTATACCATCACCTTTGCTCTTGCAGTGGTGGGGTGGAAACATGGCAGTCCCCAAGTGGAGCAAGAGGTTGGGGATGCAGGCAGGAGGAGTGTGCCAGTGCTGGGACTGTGCACAAGGATGTGGGTGGGAGGCTCTTTCGTCCATGGGATGGTAATTAGCACAGTGGGTTTTCTTATAATTGGGATCATTTGTTCTCCCGGTTTTTCTCCAGCGAACTGATTTCATGCCAGAGGGAAGCTGTGTGACTCACACCTTGCCATGCCAATTAGCTGATAAACATCAAATGTAAACAAAGATGGCCTAATTAAGACTAGTCACCCAACCTCTACATGCATCTTGTCAAAATCACACCAGCCTTTTGCATCCAGACTTATTTTCTTGTTTGCCCAGACTAAATTAGCAGCTTCGCACAAGAACCACTTATCTTTGAGAGAAGCTTAGAGCAGGTAATGAGGAAAATTGGGAGCTGGCTGCAGGAGCAATGTCATCCCCTCCATCTCAGCAGGGATAGACAGGCCAAGCACTGCCTCTCCAGCACACACTGGGACTGAGGGCAGGGATTTGTCTGCCACTGAGTAATGCTGGGGGCTGGTGTCTGACCCAGCAGCCATGTCTTGGGGTATTCACTCAATTTGTCTTCCTGAGTGCTACTACGTTTGTATGTGAAATCTGTAATGTGTGTGTCTCCTGCCGCTCCCACCTGCTGTGAAAATTCATCAGTCAGAGCCCATTGCTTACCACGGGCCTGTCCCCCCCCAGCTCACAGCCTGGGGAGTTATTTGCACTTTGGAGCAGGGGAGTATGACAGCGACACATCCCAGCCGCAGCATTTCACACCCACTTTGCACCAGAGTGAAGGCTCACTCAGGTGAGCTGTGGCAGAGAAACAAACCCATGGAGGAAGTTTTATTCTAAGAGGTATCCTTATGAAATCCATAGGATTGTTTCATGGAAGTTTAAAAAAAAAAAAAAAGGCCAATGTAGGATCTCAGTGGGTCATCTGGAGCATCCCTCTGCCCCTAGACTATATCCTCTGGGTCCCTGAAGTGCCCATACTCACACCAGCAGCCTCTCCTGGGATCTCATTGGCCTTATTGTCAGGGAAGGCTTGCTTTAGGTATGAAATTAGTATCTTTGCTGCATACTAAGCCCATTTGCTCCTGTCCTACCCAGGATAAACACGGAGAGAAAGTCCTTCTCTCCTCCTTTATGACCACCTTTAACATACATGAAGGTTGTTACAATTTCTTCATCCCTAGCATCTTCTTCTCTTTAAAGCTCAGCAACCCCCAGCCATTCGTCTGTTTCTTTTTAGTTGTATTTTCCAGGTCTTTCATCATTTTCACTGCCCACCTCTGAAGGCTCTCAGGGCATGTCTTTTGCACTTGAGGCACAGCATCCAAATGGGAGCATGGCATCCACCTGGCTGTGCTTCATCCCATCCCCAGATTCAATCCTCTTATCCCGTCTGCATCACATCTGGCATCTTCGAGCCAGACATGGTCCTCCTGAATGTCATCCCACCTCCCCACCTACCACCGGTCCTTTTTGCTTTGGGTCATCTGAGACTGTAATCACTTAACATCATTTCCACTGTTCAGGGCAGGAGTCTGCACTACCTTTGTAGAGTGAGACAAAACTGAAGGCAGGGGTACTACCACTGCTTCTTTCTGCATGACAGGACTTCCCCTATCATAGAAAATAACCAGAGTGATTTAAAATAGTTTGTTCTTGACAAATCCCCATTGGTAGCTACCCCACCCCCTTGGGGGTTTACAAATAGTTGTATGATTATTTGCTCCAGCACTTTCCTGGGTTTGAAACTGGGTTGCCTTGTCTAAAACTCACCAGTGCCCCTTTTCCTAATGTATAGGTCCTCTACAAGCCCTCAACGAAAACTGCTAATGGCTCTGAGTCCACTTCTGGCCCTTTGCTAACCATCCCAGGCAGCTGGGGAATAATCTCTCACACCATGTCAATGAGGGTGATAAAACGACATCAATACTTCCCTGCTTCTCACAAATAACTTTGAGAAGTTACCTGTTCTCTTTTATTCTGACTGAGCTGATGTCTCATTCATCCACACAGGAGAAAGGGACCTACTTCTTTGAGGGGGGTAGCAATTAGTTATGCCTCACACTCACTGGTGGGTACCCATCTTTCTGATGACCAGTTACGCAGTTTAGGTCAGTGTGTCTGTAAATGGCAAGGTTCATTGGAACGAAAGCTGAAGGAATGCAGGAAAGGCAGACGTAGTGCAATTGCAAGGAGTGGTCAGTCACAGCCATTTTCAGTGGCATTTCCTTCCCAACTCCCTGCTCAGAGATGTTCCAGAAATGAACGTGGACTCTCCCCACTAGTCTGAACAGGTTTGGAAATCAGGACTTTCCAAAGTATGGATCAGCTCTCTATAAAGAGGGAAAGGAAAGTATGTCTTCTCACAGAACAAATAAATGGAATTCTGATGTAAGTTATTTAAAGAACCTTACAGCCAAAGCCTCAGATCTTTGAAAGTTATCTGTCTTGCAGATTATCTGAATGCCGCGCATTGCTTCCCAACGAAGGCAAGAAGGACACCTTGGTACCTGGCTGGAGGAGTGAGCAAAGAAAACAGCTGTCCTGTTTCTTTGATACAAAAATCAAGCACAGAAATAGTTTGCACTACGAGTGCGGGTGTACCAACAGCTCACATCAGCACTTGCAGCACAGGAGTGAAGGAGTGAAGCCGCTACAACTGAGCCCATTTAATAGGTAAGTCATCTAATACTAAGTGAGAGAACAATTTTGTGGCTGTTCAATAGTCTGGTGGTGTTCTGGGGAAGACATTTCACAGTAACACGTAAAGGAGACCCTTGTCGGTGGTGTCAGCAGGAAGTTTTTATATTTTATGTACTTACTATTGTCAAAACATTTCAAGAAGCATTTACTAGCGAATCAGCAAAGTAACATAATTATGCCAGATGACAAAGCATTTTGCATGCATGAGTTTCTCCATTGGCAGGGCTCAAAACAACATGTAGCCTCATAACTTTTTAAATTCCAGTCAGATCCTGCGTGCTCTCCCTACTGGCCTCCAGCTGACTCATCCTTTTCAGAATATTTCTTTTCATTACTGTGTCTGTAGGCTGCACATCCCAGGGCCAGAGCCAGATCAAGCTGGTACTAGACAGTGCGGTTAACCGGGGTTTCTCTGTGGTGGTCTCATCAGTTTCTGCTAAATTTCAGCTTTCACTGAAAAGGGGAAAAAAAAAAACATCAAGCTCTCTAGGAAAGAAGAACAAGCTTTGTGACTGTGGCCCCATGGACGGCTGCTTCACCAAGATTGTAGGGAAACAGTGGGGTGAGAGTGACTGAACCACAGAGGGGACCTGTGTCAGGTCACCATGGCAGAGACAGCAGCCACTTGAATGGGAGCTGCAAGTATTTCCCCATTTCCACTGGGGCACATGGCATGGTGACACTGGAGGGAAGATAACCTGCACACATTTACAGATCAGGCTGTAAAGGGTGAAGCAACCTGGTGCAAACCCAACACTGGTGCTCCTTTCCCAGGATCCTGTGATGGAGGAACTCCTCGTGCTCATCGGTTCCCATCTCCAGGGGGCTGCTGTTCCTGCACCTGCCCTGCCCAGCACAGCAGCCCTTTCTCTGTGTGAGAACTAAAAGCAAAACGATGCTCACCAGTAAGAAAAGCACCATGTAAGTAGAAATGGAGGATTTCCAGTCCCCTAAGAGCTACCAGTGAACATTTTCAAAGTGGCATTAAAGAACACTTTGAAGTACAGCCCGTGAGTTGAAAAATGCATTTGGGGGATAAATCCATATCTTGTTCCAAAGATACAAACTAAGCTTCATTTTACTAAATATAGACATGTAAGGCATGGCAAAATTCATCAAGACTCTCAATCATATCTCCCAAAGAGATGTGTTGTGACAGGAGACCAGCAACTCCATGAAAATAAGGGCTCAGTGTTCCAGTACTTACATGCACGAGTTACCTCCGTAGTGTAAGCAAAGCCACTGGATCAAATGCTTGCTGGATTACACCCCTCACATTGGCAGCTTACACCAGGTCACTTGGCAGGTTCTTTCCCACAGGGAGGTGGCTCACCCTCCAGCCGGGCTCCTGGCACTTCCTCCATGCCAATGGTGAGTCTTCAGAGCTCAACTTTTCCACCATCAGAGATCAAGTAGGAAAGTAAGGTTAAAAAAAAAACCAGCTTTATTGATTTGGTTATATGAAATTATCCCCTTTGCAGCATGGTTTACACTAAGCCTCCAAATCTGACATCTGTTTGAAAGCCCTCTTAATATATCCAATTATAGATTTTCAGCAACTTTGTGGAATGTCGGCTTTCCTGGCGACTGACCCCAGAAAACACCATTGAAATCAGGAGGGATTTTGTTATTGAGCTCAGTGGGGGAGGATCAGGTCCTACATAATTTTATTGTCAGCAATGATGACCTCCCTTCACAAATGAAGAATACCCATCCTGAGCCATGGCCTTCAGAACATAAACCATTTATTTTTTATAGCTGGATCCTTACCCAAGTGGGATATTTTGTGCATGGTTAACTTATCCCAGGGCTTTAAATGCTTGCCAAGTGGCTTTAATAGCAGGATGTTGCTTAAAAAGATTGGGAAGGATTTTGGGCAGTAATAGAGATAATTGCCAAGGAGAGATAAATGAATCTTCAATCTCAAACCAACTTGGCTTTATCATTGGGTCAGGAGGGAAGACCCAGAAAAATCCCCTGTCTAAGACTAAATGTGTAATGATAGTATGTGATTTAGGGAAGTTGGCGGCTGTCAAGATTCTTTGATAAAAACATCTTTTGAGGCTTAATACAGGTTTGCAATTCCATATAAAGGCATGAAAGCCCCTTTTCACTCCAGGGATTTGGCATCATGAAATAAAAAAAATGGAGGTGGATTTCTGGGAGAGGAGCAGACAGCGAGTTAGTATTGTAGGTTGCATCAAGGGAGAGAAACTGCATGCAAAGGGCCTAAGTGCAGAGCCAAGGAAGTAAGGAGAGTTTTGCAGGTCAGAGGGCACCTGCAAGGGGATGGGTGCCCTTTGGGTACTCCTTGATCACCCCTTGGCCACCCCTCAGCCACCCCTCAGCTGCCCCTTGGTCCCCAGAGAGACACGACAGACCCAAAGCTTTCCTTTCTGCTTTGCAAATAGCAGAAAGACCATATCCAGTACATATTCAAGCATATTATTTATGGATTCATTTACCAGGGAAGGGAGGAGGTTGAAAGCCAACCATCTTAATGAGAAATTATCTTATCTTCTCATGCAGAATAAGGTACTGCATGACACAGCAACATTTCAGGTTAACCTTTTGAAAAATGAGTTGCTGAATACTGATGAAAAAGAAAAAACAAGGACTGACTTCAGACAGGTCTCCCCTGCTAGGATTTGGGGTTTGAGTGGAGGTTCAGCTTTTCTCCCTCTGTGACATCCTGTTTCTTTGCCTGCTGTCAGACAGTGCCCGGGGCAGCAGGACTCACTGCTTTCTGCGGTCAAAGCCAGCTGACGTGACTTCTGCAAACACTCACAGGGTTTTTGGAAGAGTGGGGAAAGGCATTTTAGAGAGAGATGATTTATTTTTCAGCAAAGACCTTACTCAGTTCGGGTGGGGAAAGACTTTTGGGATGTAATCAGTGAATGTGGAGCACTCACAGGGGTTTCATGAGTGGAAAAAGCATTTTAGTGAATTGTAAGTCATTTTTCAGCGAAGACCTTTTCCAGCTCAGGGTAGGGCTTTCCCCAGTTATCTTCTTAACAGTCTACTTTTCTCCTTTCTAGACCCTATATTCTCATTTATGGGAAGTAACATGGAGGAAACTCAGAAGCACTGTACAGCTTGACAAAATGATTTCTCTCTTTATGATCTCAAAAGGAAACCATGACCCATTTTTCCAAAAGAAATATTAAAAAAGGCAGAGCAACATGTCATGAGCAATACAAGACTGGCCATCTTTGGATTAAAGAGTTGCTATTTCAAACCTCCCAGCTACTTCCCATGTTTGCAATTGCCCTCAAGAGACCAACAAAAGCCATGAACGAAGTGCGTGGTTTGGCATGACAAGTTGTTCTCCATATGCAGGGCCCAGGAGGAGTGTTGTTCTTGCAAGGTTTACAAAAAAACCCAAAATCAAAACCAAGCTATGAAATAAAACTGGAGCAAAACAATCCCAAAGTATGAAAAGAAATATCTCCTGCCAGTGAGCATGGCTCTGTGTTACCCAGACAGAGAACCTTCCCACCAATGTGTGAATTGCAGCCCATTCCGAGCACAGAGATCTGCATTTTAAGGCTGGTTTAGCTCCTCTATGGGGAAGGGGCGCAGCCTCCCTTGCCAGCAGGCCATGGGCTGAGCTCACCGCTCCCTCAGGCTACTGCTCACAGCCCGCTTGCCTTCAGTATTGACATGCTCACACTTGGCGGTATTATTCGGAGCTTTGGGTCTGATGAGTGTATTTATATGGCTGACACCCAGGCCTACTTGCCTATTCCTGCGGATTCCCGTGAAGTGCTGTCATGGCTTATTACCTGTCTATCTGCCTTCAAGCCTGGGTGACTTTTAATTTTTTGAAGCTTAATGCTGGGAAAACAGAATTGCTTCACATTGGTTCAGTTCACCTCCTGAATGTACGGATTTATGATATATAATACCGTATCACACACAGTTTGGGAGCTGGTTTCACTGCTAGGCTCTTAAAAATAGCCTTATTTTATCAGAAATAAACATTTTTATCAAGAGAAGGTAAAATATCTTCATCTGATATGGGGAACTTCTGCAGCTTTTGCTTCATGTTGCCTGTCAGGCTGAGGAGCCCTTGTTCATGCCTTGGTCTAATCCAGAGTTGTGTATCGTAGCTCAGTGATAATTGGAAACTCTTCTCACTCCAGCATTTTCAGCTGTTGTAAAAGTCTGCAGCTAATGTCATAACAAGAATTAAACTGTCTCATCATATTACACCCACCTTAGCTGACTTCGCTGGCTATTAAGGTGACAGCACATTGATTTAAAATTTGTGTTAATTGTTTACCCCTTCTTGCAGAGGCTTTCTTGGGGTTTTGTAGCAACCTGCAGGCTTTCTTTAGCTGTGGATTATCTTTGTGTTCAGCTTTATATGGACTTACAAAAAAATCCTCTTTGTCTGGATTGTACCATGTAATACCCTCAGCCCATGAAATTCTTTGGCATATATATTTCCTGCATAGGTCACTTTTAAAAATAAGCTAATGGGGAGGGCTGGGCCGGTTTTCATATTACAAGGCTCTAAGAGACTTTTTTTCCCTCTCTCATTTTTATTTATATTTGCCCTTTTCAGGTTTGGGGTTTTTTTTCTACTAATAGCAGGGAGGGAGTGTTTTCGATAAACAAATGCACTCTGTCTACAAACTCTATGGGTTTATGGATTTAACAAGGAAAGTGGCCTGTACTACCCCCCAAAACAGCCTTTACAGACAATCATCCTCAGGCTTCCACTTCTGGATTGAATAAATCGATCCCAATGTAAACTCGTGGTAACAAACTTTCTGTCTAGAATTGAGAATAAAAATTGCTTTGTGCCATATGCTGTCTTTCTGGCACAAAATGAGTATTGCCTCAGTGGGAGTTTGGCACGTTCAGTTATTACAAGACTGGTAAATGGGGGCCATTTTCTTATTTTCCATGATCTAGTTTTCCAAATCCATACACAATGTATTTCTTCACAGATATTTGGAAAAAAAATCCTTTACTGTCTCCAAGACTATGAGCTTTATTCACCCCCTTCACTGAGAGCTGAAACATCTCTCACCTGCTCCACTTTGCTGTGCTTTCTCTCACTGGAGCAATTATTGAATGGAAAATGGGAAGATGTCAACCTGTCTTAACAAAAAAATCTTCTAATTTTTGTCAAAAAGGTAAGCATTCAAGTTTGTAATAAATATTTACTTGTGAGTTTAAATTCACATTGAAATCACTAGCTAGGTTTTGTCCCAGATATCAGGGACTTTGGGGTAGATCTCTGCTTGTTCTTGGAACATGACCTTAGCTAATGGACATCTTCCTAAGGAGACCTGCTCTGCCTTCCCCCAGCAAGAAGTGCTAATCGCATAACTAGCCTCTTCCCATCTCCCACTAGGTCCTTTTTTGCCTTTTAGTAAAGAAATGAGCTTGTGCGTGAGCTGCATCCAGATTTTAAAATTCTCTAGTGGCTATTGCATTTTACACTGTTTATAGCTTATAAACAGGATTGTGAATTGAAAAACTATTCCTGGTTATTTGAGTTCCCAGCAATTTTTCCTGGGGAAAAGCAAAGTCTCCCAGCTGTCATTAGAGAGCACTTCATTAGAAAAAAACATTCACTATTTATATTTTGAGCAGCAAAGTGCCACTTACTTGTATGAATAAAGCATGTGCTTTCCCAGGTCGTTGCTGGCTGTTCCCTGCACACCAGTGGTCTCAGCCAGCTCCAGCACCCATGCATGACAGAGCCTCAAAACCAGGGAGGGATTTGCAGTAACAACTTCAGCAACAAGTACAGTGCTAGATGGCACGAAGGGCCAACTGGGTCCCCTCACCTTTAAAGCAGTGCCAGTAAGGTAGTCTACATTTGACATGAACTTTCCCACCTTTGAAAAGCATTGCATGGTGCGTGATAACCGCTTTTTAAAAGCCTCCCTTTGATGTTCATCTGGAGCTTAATCACGACAAAACACACACAATGGTTAGATTGTGGGAAAGAAAAAGGTGTTAGAGGAGCACAATACAGAGCTTTATCCACCGTCTCCCCTGTGCCACTCACTAGGCAGGCAGCAGCAAGTGCTGTAGTGAGAGCAAACCAGGGTGACAGCGTGCATGTCCTGGGCTCACGCCGGCTCCTGCTGCAGCAGCAGCTGGAATGGGGCTCACAGAAGAGGATCAGGAACAGGCAAGCCCTGGAAAGGTTCATTGCTGTCAGCACCCAGCCCATGGTGCCTGCCTGCAGCTGTAACTTTGCAGGTCCCAGTTTGGCACATCCTTCCCGAAGGCCTCCTCCAGCCTCCTGGAGCAATCTGGGCAGGATGCATCCCAGCCTTTCTGCTACCCAACACCCTCCCATGTCAGCATCTCCCACACCTCCCCTGCCTCTACTGTGGGAAGGTGAATGTTTGAGGACCCCTTGAAGCACCAGATGGGCACAGAGTAGTGCTCTAGCACAAATACCAGCCTCTTCCCAAGCTGCTGTTGCCCCTGCCTCTGGCAGGTTTACAGGAGCTTGCTGTTGTCTAGGGTCTGGCAATCAGCATTAGGGTCTTTGAGCATCTTGGCTTTCCTTCAGAGATACATTTCTAGTCCACCTGACCGGGGAGGAAATCTCAAAAAGTAGGAGACAGAAAGAACCCCTAAATGTGTTATTTCTGTAGTTGTTCCATTATTTTAAGAAAGGGCACTGATGAACCATTTCAGAAGGCAAGCTGGGGCAGCAGCTGCCATTGCCCATCCCAACAGCATCATATCTACAGGTCAGAGCTTACTTGGGCTCTTTTCTCCCTGCCCAGATGCTCTGTGGGCTTGAATCAGCCCCCTCACACTCAAAGTCTCCTTATGAATTATTGGTGCATATTAATTCCTGGTGCCAGCTTCTCCTCCAGCCAGGGTCATCCCCATGCAGCCGGTGCCATCTGCCCGGATGTCTCCTTGCAGCAGTACTCTGTGGTGCCCTGGAACTCCCATGGAAAGGGCAGTGCCCAGGGTGCACCCCATGCCCTCTGGGGCTGGCAGAATCAGAGGACACCTCCGTGACTCAGGTGTCACCTTTGCCCAGCCCTGCCCGTGGGCAGTTGCTGCTCTCATATGTGCGTCAAGGCACACGCCAGCCCAGATGACATCTCGGAACGTGCCAACTCAGATCACACCACAGCACATGCCATCCCTGGTAACATGTCGGGACGCACCTTCCCCAGTCACACCCTGTCCCAGCAGCACCTCAGGCACCACTTCAGCTACCACAATCCCAGAGCCCTGAGGGTGAGCACAGCCTATATTTGGGATGGTTTTGTGAAGCACCAGCACAATAGATCATCTTCTGTAAAGTTCCTCATCGCATTTGGTAGCCTAAAGAGCCCCAAGTGAGTTTTTCCAGGCATGGTTGAGATGGCTCCTGCTTTTCAAGTGCAGTCCTGCAGTTCAGGACAATGACTCACAAGGACACTGTCTGTCCTGCCTTACCTGTTCCACACTGTCTGCAGGCAACCCCTTGCACAAAACAAGAACAGAGTCCCAATAAACCGATATATAATCTCATTTCTCCTTAGATGGCCTCTACCAACAGCTGTTTCTGAATTATTTCTTTAGCGGAATATTGTAATTACACCCTCTGCAAATATCACTGCTTACCTGAGAACAGGTTTGAGGGGTTTCAAGTATTCATTGAGTGGCGGAGTTTGGGGATCACACATTTTCGGTATTTTTGCTTGGATTTTTAACCTTATGTTATGACATCTGTAGTCCCTGCTGGTCTGACCTACTTAGTGAAGTCAAAGACACTGGAGACTAAGCTGGACTATCCAGTTCAGAGCATCCTTATATTTTCAAGGTCCTGACAGAACTCATTAGTTTCTAATAATCAAATCTTGCTATTCAAAAAACTTATTGCAACTTTGCATTAAAAAAAAAAAGAATATTATTTACAAAATAAAATAATTTTGTTTGCCTGAGAAGGTAAAATCTATAAGCCCAAATAACTGAACTGCAATCAAAACATATACAAAAGATTTTTAACAGCTTATTAACCAATGCTAATATCTGGCTGTGTAGACCACAGTGTTTACAGGCCCTGTAAAATTTAGCTTAACTGTGGTGAAAAACCTTTTTATTTTTTTAGGAATGCTTTTCACTGCATCTCCATTTCAAACCCGGAAAGCAAACAAGTTGTAGCAGACTTTTTCTTGCAAAATGAATTTGTCAACCTCTGCTGCATTTTGCTGAAGTACAAGAAACTTAAATAAAAGTGATCTTAGAGAGAGTTAAGCTGACTTCAGGGCAGAGACTAGTAGAGACCTCTGTGAGAATATTTGCTTTTGCTAAAGTTGGAGGTGTGGGTACGTGTCCTGGGTTCAGCAGTAGCAGTCATTTTTCTCCTTCTTAGTAGCTGGTGCAGTGCTGTGGTTTTGACTTTCAGCCTGGGAACAGCGCTGATAACACCGATGTTTTCAGTTGCTGCTTAGTAATGTTTACTCTGACCAAGGACTTTCTGAGCCTCGTGCTCTGCCAGGGAGGAGGGGAAGCCGGAAGGAAGCAGAGAGCAGAGACAGGACACCTGACCCAAACTGACCAAAGAAGTATTTCATACCACAGCACATCATGCCCACTATATGAAATGGGGGCAGTTACCAGGAAGGGCTAGATGACTGTTCAGTTGGGCTGGTATCGGCCGGCGGGTGGTGAGCGGTTGTATTCTCCTCCCTTGTTATTTCCCTTCTCATTATTATTATTGGTGGTAGCAGCAGTGGTTTGTGTTATACCTTAGTTACTGAACTGCTCTTATCTCAACTCATGGGAGTTACATTCCTTCAGTTCTCCTCCCCATCCCTCCAGAAGCAGAGGGAGGAAGGGGAGGGAGTGAGAGAGACACTGCGTGGTTCTGAGTTACGGCTGGGCTTAAACCATGACAGTAGATTTACTTGTTGCCAGAGGAAATCATTCATGAGTCTAAGACCTCCCAAGACCAATTCCCTTTCCTATTGCACTATGCAGCTAATATTTTTGTGATATTTTGTAGATATGAGTGAAAAAAGGAAATCACTTCATCATCTTGAGATAGCATCTCTTCTTTTTATTCCATTACACTTTATATATATGCAAACTTTATATATAAAAGTATACTTCAGGTGTATACTTCACAAATATATATGTGAAGTTTTTGTAGCAAATGAAATTTGCCTGTGCTTAAGAGCTTATAGGAGCATTCACGCAGGGCCTGATCCAGAGCCTTTTCCCATTCCAGGAGCAGGGGCACCAACATCTGAAAATCAGGCACAAGGCTTTCAAGCAGGTCCTGGACGCTGAACACCTACGAACATTTTGCCTTGATTAAAAAAAAAATGCTGGAGTATAAACTGTGTTTTCCTGGTATTTGATGTCTTGTTTGTGCTTGGGAGAGTATGGTCGCGCTATTTAACACTGCATTTTTCTGGCTTTTAATTCATATCATGAACATATCACCAAAAAGACTTAAAAAACGATTACACGACTCTGACCATGGCACTAATGTTTGAAAAGCAGTTGCTGTCTGTGCAATATTTTTCTGTACTTTTACGGCTTATATGCAACCTGGAAGACATTTTTTGCTACATCTAATCTGCACTGAAGCAGTCTACATAAACTGCTGTTACTGTTCAGCAGGCTTATGCTGCCATGTGGGAACTTGCACATCTAGCTTCCAGTGACCCCTTCAGACATGGGTGCAGACCTGTTCTGCTGCAATACCAGCTCTCTATATACATGAGGATATTTGCAGACATGCTTTGCTGTGCAATAATATATAATTTAAAACGTGCAAAATTAATGCATGAAAGGTTTTATTCCTGGAGGTAAAATCCACTGAGTAAAACTTCAGCATTCTACTGAGTGAGAGACTTGTGCTCAAAAATGCATTTCTGCAGTTTTCTCAATGAATTTCCTCAGGTGATTGATTCATAGATGCCTGAATAATGGTTAAAAGCCAAGTGTATACAATCAACATAAATTACTAGTATTAAGCAAGCGCCAGACACTGAGAGAATCTTTATTCCTCTGGAGTATCTCATATCAGTAAAATAAAATTTTTTTGTGTAACATGAGACAGAAGTCATTTGCAAAGCAGTGTATTGAACAGAAGTCCGACTCATTTCTAAGCTCTGTATGCAAGGGCTGCTTTGCTCTGTTGTTATCATAACCACACATCCATTTGATGTTATATACAAAGGTTTCTCTTAAACAGAAATCAGTTGCAACCTTGGATGCTGCTTAATAATTAAGATACAGATCCCTGACCCTGCAAAGATTCAGGCACAGCCTTAACTCTGCATGCAGCAAAGAAGCTCAGAAACCTGGTGAAATACCTTGCGAAAACACACGCAGAATATTTTTTAGAGCAGGATCTGTAGATGCACCCTTCAAGGATCACCACCATATTTCAACAAGTGTCTGTCTCAGAGAGATACTACAAAGGGATTGTGTTAAAGCCTGCCTGGGTCACCCTGGCATTATTGGAGGTTACTGCGGGTTTTGTCTTCTCAGGCTGAGATGTCCAAACCAAACCTATCTGGATCTGAGGGACCTGTGAAGCACCAGTTCAGGATGCAGGCAGGTGGGCTGTATGTGGCTTAGAGCTCGCTGAAGGCTCTGCCTTTGTTCCCTTTGCATCCTTTCCCCTCAAAGGATATGGGGCTCCAGAAAGTTTTCTGCATTAAAGAGAACTTGCCTTACATTGCAGGGAAGGGCAAATTGCACAAATTGGAGCTGGCTTATGTAGCTGCCCCCTCCTGCTAAACAGCGTTTTTTTGTCTGTGTTTGCATTTTTCTACTGCATCTCCTTCTGCTTTACATAATCTGTCAATACTGGGTTTCTTTTCATTAGACTTTCCTCTCTTTTAATGTTTACTCTTCCTCACTGATAGTTCCGCCCTTTACATGGTTTTCTTCAGTGATTTGGTTTGATTCAAGCTGAAATGGCTAGAGTGGTATCTAAAAGTTATTAGTTTGGTTATACCTACTTACTATAAAGCACACTACTTGTATAAGTTTTGTTCCTTGGATAATTTTTAGGGAAAATGTACCACTCCATTTATTTTAGATCCTTTTCTTATCTTGCCTCAGGCATAGGCTCCAAAAGGCATGCATGTAACATAGATGCTTAATTTGCTCCTACAAATATGCAGATGATATTGCTATGAGCAATAAGCACTCCTAAGGGCATGGCTGAAGACAAGAACAAAAAAATCAATTACAAAACTGCTGTAAATTCCATGTTTTCGAAGAATTTCAGCAGCTACTGCTGTGCCTCAGCCTCCATCACACCCTCATGAATTTGAGAGCCTGGGACACACACTTACTCACTAACGCAGCTCTGTGTGTGTGTACATGACCAGTACAGCAGATTTTGAAGCAGCCGTCTGAGGATGTTATGCCTGTTAGTCAAAGTCTGACAGTAAAGGCAAAATTTTTGTTTAAACAGGGGGATTTGGAATGTGACTCAGAGAGAAATCATGCAAGATACTAGGATGTCATGAAAAACCCTTAGAAAAACACATTTTTGTCCGGAAAACCTGGACATCCAAGTGCAAAATCTGCAAAATTTGCAATTTCTGAGTCAGATTTCTTTCCTTTTACCTGCAGATTGTGGATCCAAGTAAGTGATGTCTGCAGTAAAACATCAAGCAGCAGACTGGTAAAAGGGAGATCAATGGCTCAGCTTCCACCTGCCTCACAGACACCAGGCTTTCCTCCACACAGCTTTAGTCTCTGGTTTTCACATCCAGGTGTAAATCTGGCTTTGGGCTATGATGCACACTTTTACCAGACATGGTTAGTATTAATCACATTTTATTTAGATCAATATAGATCCCTGTTTGATGCATGTAGCAATTGCTCACTGCTCTGTATCCTCTAAATGTTTGTATTTACCAATATCAGTTCTAAAAGCAGTTTATACGCAGATCACAATACCATTACTCCCCAAACCCCCACTATTTCTGGTAATGTTCTACTGCTCACAAAATATAACATTAAACATTGCAGTCCCGATTTTTATTTTTTTTTTTTGTCCTTATAGTCCTGCTGATGGCTTTGGCTTCCTTAAGAAGTATTTCTCACACCAGAAAATCTAATTACAGTTTCACTGTGCCTTCCCACAGGGTGATCTGAAATGATTCGGTAAAATGAAGCAACCTATCAATACTGTATCTATTGCAGATGAGACATCTACAAATGTGGATCAGTGTAATCCAGTCATTGATTTTAGGATTCTCAGTCCCCCAAGGACTGTGACAAATCTATACATTGTCCCTGAGTGATGGGGTTTGCTTTTGGATTTCTGATTTCACTGGGGAAACCATGTACACATTAATGCAAGCAGAAAGTGCTCTGCTGCTGCCCTGCTGAGAAGGCCCGCAACCATATGTGGGTCCTTCAAATCCCAACCATAGTGCACACTACTAATTAATAAGCAGATAACTGCAGGCAGACCACCACCCTTTTCTTTTTTTAAGGCAAGAAAAGGAGAATTATTTCAGTATTCTTGCTTTGCTCCAAATCTCCTTTGTTTTGGAGCCCACTTGTGTTGTACAGGTACCATTCCTGATCAAGTTTGGTGGGACAGTGATGTGATGGAAGCATTTGGCTCTCCAGCGCCAGTCAGTAAATCTTGTAAGAATAGACAGAAAAAATCCTGTCCTGCTGTATCTTTATCTGGCATTTGTATGTGTACACTTATCCCTTTGACACACAACAGACTGTATTCAGACAAACATGTCCTTGCAACAAAAAGAGAGATTCTTTTTCCGATAGACCTAGAAAATTAAGGGAGCATGCCTATAGGTGTGGGAATGTATACACACATACAGAGCCCTCCAAATGCACACTCTTGCGCAATGTTTTATGTAACTGAACTTCAATACAACACAAGTGTTTAACAGAAATTGTTTGCAACTTGCTGGCTAAGGACAACTGAGTCATTTGCTAAAGAAAGAAGGGGAAAGTTCTTAACAATGTCTCAAACTTCTCAATTTTAAATTAATCAGAAAAAATAAAAATAGATGACTAAATACTCATATTTTGTCTAATCTTTAAGATCTAATGCACACACAGGCAAGACATTTGGGTATTACACTGAAAAGCCATGTAACAGATTAACCCTGGATATTGTCCTCAGCAACTAATTCTGTCATTCCAGATACCACAGCACTTCAAGCTTTCCCCATGTGCTCAAAGATGAATAAATCAATATATGTTCATTCTTTACCCAAATTGTGAGCTGTTCTCAAACCTAACTGGAAAGATCACACTGGCAGAGATGCAGAATGGGCATTTTTCCATCCTCCGTGTAAAGCCTGCAATATCTCACCCACTCTGGATGAAGCTGGCACTGAGCAAAGTATACCCCAAATACAACACCTAACACAAATGTTTAACAGGAACTGAACTCCAAAATATTGCATCTTAAAACCATGACATTTCTATGCTTAGGAAACTAATTGTCAGTGCTTTTTGGAAGCGTTAAATCTGTTTCTGTTCTGCTTGGAGAGGGTATTTTCTCACCCTTTGTTTGCTATGATGATGTGTTATTGATACAATCCATCTTTAAAACTGGAAAGAAAAAAAATACAATATTCCATCTATTCATGTGTTTAAAAGCATGGCTTCACAAAATGCATGACAGCATTAGAGTAGGATTTTCTGGTCACTCACACAGACCTGCAGAGCCAGGTTTGCACTGTGAATCACACGGACATTCCCAACTCGTGATTATCCACAAGCAAAATCAGCTCAGAGAAACTCCGAGGAATGGGATCTTCTGTGCCAAAAGACTGACATTATTGCATCTCCTCTACACCTCTGAAACTGCTATTTTATGCAACATCATTACTGCATGAAATACAATTCATACATGAACGGCTGTGTGATTCGCTGTTAAAGACACAGACTCCTCCACATACTTTCTTTGTCATCTGCTTTCAATCCCTACCCAACTGATTGGGCAGACCCCCAGAATCACATGATTCATACGTAAAACTGTACATTCTCCACACTAAATAGCTATAAGGACTCTCATTTTTTCAAGAAAAAGCTCCATTTTACACTGCAATGAGAAAAAAAGTGTTTCGTACCAGTCATGAAAAAACAACAGAAATAAAAACTGCACTATTCAGTTATTGACATAAACACCATCATGCACTGTGCAAGCTGTGATTTCAGAGTAGTGACCCTCTCTCGTGGACCTGGGAATGTGTCTGTCACATCAGCAAGCATTGGATCAGACCTATGAAAGCCAGACCTGTATATATGGCTAGAACTTTATATCTGGTGAGTCTTGCAACTCCAAGAAAAGCATGCCTCGCTTACTTGCCATGTAAACAAGTACAGACCACGTCACCAAAAAGGGTCTGAGATTTACTCAGTAGATCAGAGAAACATTTGTAGTCTTTCACATATTTCACGAACATTTGCCCAGTAACATGTGGTATCCTTTCTGCCATAGGCAGAGCAATCAAATCACAAAGAAATGAAGGATTATTACAATATAGATTCTATTTCTATATAGTTTACAGAGAGCATAAATATATTTTAGATGAGGAAATATTTAAATAATGTTATAATTCATGCTTATAAGTCATATAAATTATAAATATAGACTACATTTAAATACATCTCTATTCTATATTGCAGCTGACCTAAAAGCATTATTGCAATCTGGGGGAAAAGTTTTTATTGACAGATACTCAAAGACATATTGTTGTGGTTTAACCATGGTTTAAACTAGAACATGCATGAAAAGTTTCTCTATAAATAAGCTTTTCCAGAGAATCAATATTCTTATATTGATTAGTTACATTATATGCATAGGTTTTCCTGGGTAGCATATGCAATTTTCACAGTAGCATCATTTTTAAACCTGAAATTATTCTGTATTTCTCATACAGAATTTTGTCATCAAGGTCACTTTTAGAGAGGTGGAAATGATGGCAAAATCTGAACAGATAGAAGAGTGTTACATTTGCTGATTTTAAAATAAAATGAATAGACTCCTAGACTGGAGCTGCATTGCACATTGTATCTGTGTAACCATACCTTCTGACACTGAGCAATCATAAATTACAGCATTACTGGAAACCTGGAGCTGGCTGATTAAGAGGCATTTGAAGAGGTCTGTCCAAATAACTACCTTCCTGACACAAGAGCCCTGAGAAGCCAAGAGGGTCTGTTTGTGTTTCTCCACTGCATGCAGGATGGAATCCAGAAATAGGTAAGAAAATAGGTTAGAGATTTACAGGGGCTGGCGACCCTCAGAAGGACAAAAATGTGATGCTACTAAAAAAGAGTGTGTGAAAGTGTGAATGTATAGCTGAGGTTGGATGCAAGGGGCATGTGAGCACGTTAGTCTGTCTTTGGTCTCTGCTGTGGCATCTTCTGGAGCTGAAAGCAGCTGGGCCAGGCCTTGTCATGCTCAGCTGAGCAGAGGCAGGCTGGAAATCAAGCCTGATAGAGGATGTCTACATGTGTGAAAAGAGAAGCCAGAGCTGTGATACAACCCCACATGCACTTATTCCAAGTGCTCAAGGTGCCTGTGCACTGCTCCCATAGTCAATAAGGTCTCGGGGGGTGCAGGTACAAGTGGTTGCAGGCAAAAAGGGCAACTCCAAGCAGCCTCGCATCCAAAGCCTCCTGTGTCCAATTTCACCTTCAAGAGATGCTTGAAGGCATCACAAACTGTGTTGTGGCTTGAAGGGGAGACAGCCTCACCCCCATACTAAGGCGCTGGCCAGATTTTTGTTGTGCTGTTCCCACAGAGGTGGAGTTGGGAGAGGGGAAGACTAAACGTTCCAACTTAATTTCTTTTTAATGGTCTGATGGAGCGGCTGACGTGAATCTTCACTGTCCCTGATCTCCAGCTTGACTTCTATGACTGCTTTTAACAGACAGCCTCCCCCAGACAGGGAAATTCTACTATCTTGCCCAAACCTGCTCAAATACTTTGAGCTCCCAGTTATACATTTAGCACAGGATTTTGGCAAAATGCAGGAGAGGCACATACTTTGAACTGGAGATAGACTTAGAACAGCCCCTTGATCATCAGTGATGCCTTTATCCACTGAACCAGAACTGGGTTTCATAAACCCTTACGCCCGTAATTTCTTGATCTCCTCCCGATGTGTCAGCCAGCTCCTGCAAACCAGGGCGTTGTAGAGGAGTTCATATGCCTGTATTCCTGCAGCCCTGCAATATGCATTATAAGTAGCTTATCCGAAGCCATCAGTGACCACAGATTAGCAGGGCTATATTCCCTCTGGAAATCTTTGAGCCTGCACTGCCTTGCCTCATTACAGAGGCTATTGGGTCTGCATTGCTTTGCATCCACTCACCGAAGGGGCTTTACATTTAACTCCACTTGGGCTTTTGGAGTTTTGCCTCTGAGCAGATCATGGGCAAACTAGGATGCTCATTTCCAGTGCCTGACAGGGAAGGGGAGCCCAGGCACAGCACCCAGATGTCCCAGCGTCCCCCGGCCAGGAACAGGTGCTGGGACAGGGTGGGCTCCAGTCGAGCACACCCATGCAGGGGCTTTGCTCTTTGTGACTTCTGCCCAGTGCACAAGTCCTATCTGGGAATTAAAAGCCTGTCCCCTCCTAATCTCCAGGGGTAAATTTCAGAGGCTCCAACTCTCAATAATGAGCAAGTTCCATCGTTCTCCTCGCTCTTGCACTAGCTGCCATATTTTTAAAGCCTTTTATTAAAAATTAATTTCTTTATTTTGTTGGAGACCCATCACTCGGTCACATGGCTCCCTGTCATGTTTCTATCCTTCCTACTCATATTCGAGTTATGCCATCAAGCTAATATATTGTGACTGCTCTTCTCTCTTGTGACAAAGCCTTGCAGCTGCCTCCAAATCAATAGATGTCAAAGAAATATGAAAACAATCATGACAGGGATCTTAAATCCTGGCTAGAGTCTGCATAATAAAAAATGTGCTTCTGTTCTCAAGGCAGCGGATTAATTTATCTTAAAGTTTAGTCGAATTTTATTCCAGTACCTTTTTCCCAGCAGATAGAGCTACATCTGTTGGGTTTGTAATGTAATTTGTAATTACTGCCCTTCATGTGGTCCAATGCCTTGAACCATCTTTAATTAAAAGCATAATTAAGGGAAGATCTAAAGGAAGACAATTACCAGATGGTCTTTTTTTTTTTTAGAAACAGTTAGTTGCATTGAGTATGTATCCTGGTCCATTTCTGACTTGGATTAAAAGGCAGGCTGCCCCCTGCACAATCTGTGAGCTGAGAGGCAGAGAGGGAGCTTGGGCATCCTGGGCTGCACAACGGCTAACAAATGTGAGGGCGGATGGGGGGAACCTTGGGACAGAGGAGTCACCCTGTCTCCATTGCGTTTCCCAGGGCAGGTGAGCACTGCTGCCCTCCACCCGCCCAAAGCTCTGGCAAAAACTACCCCAGCCAGCACCCCCATCCCTAGGGACGCCCTACAGCTTCTAAGGAACGTTTTCCTGGTAAAAGTAGACATTAATAGTACTAGCAATAATAATAAATAGTGATAATAAGAGTGATTATGATAATGGTGATAATTATGATAACAAAAAATAAAGTTAATGCTACTAATAATAGTTATAATAATTGTAATAATAATAGTAGTAGTAATAATAAGGAGATGAGCCCCAGAACAGCTTCCAAAAACAACTTATCGCTACTGCCCTGGGTAAGGGAGACCCTGATGGGTGTGACAGTGCCTGCCCAGCCTTCGGTCACTGCGGCCTGAGCTCAGGGTTTTGGCTAACCCTCATCCAGAAGTTGCAGGAGGACCCCTTTGCTCAGGCTGCAGGGCAGGAGTATCTCCTCCACCACCCTGCTGCAGCAGCTGCCCTAGCCTCAATGAAGTGAATTTTGGGGTCCTTCCTTGCCTCTTGGGGTACTCTACTCACAGAAAGAGCCCCCACACCTGGAGGTTTCAGAGACCATTACTAAAGCAGAAAGGGCAGGAGGGGACGGGAAATAACCCCGAAAATATGAATAATGTAATGAAGTGCAGAATTATGTGTGAGCACAAGATTTCTAGGGGAAGCTGGGCATAAAAAAAAGGGACGAAAAAAAAAAAAGAAAAAGGAAACCTCGAGCAGTGGTGTAATGTAAATTAAATTTTTGATGTATTACTAAGATTTCATTATTTGACTGTTCCTACTCAAAGTAAGGCAGCAATGAATTGTAATCATTTCAATTATCTTCAAGATAGTTTCTTTAGGACACAAGTTGTCAAAGATAAAAAAGTACATTCTTGCTGCTCCATGGGTCCATTTTCCAGACGGTTTGTCGTTCTTGCTGCATGATTTAGTCAGGCTTTTTTTGCATACTCCGGCTCTCCCACACGCCCTCCGCGGGGGCGCGAACCCGCTCCCTCCCCACACTGACCGGCCTCGCAGGGGCTGTCCTGGCGCCGGCTTCGCCGTCATCCTTTTGAATTAACTTCGCACAGGAGGTTTTTAGGAGGGGGTCCAATTTTTGTCTCTTATTTTTGTGGCCCGCTCCCCCTTTCCTGACATATTTCCTGGCCCATTACCCTGATAAAGAAATAAACACGGGGCGGGAGGCCCCACACCTCTCCTGCCCGCGGGGCACGGAGGGAGGATCCGTCCCTGTCCCCATCCTCTTCCCCTTCCCGTCCCCGCAGCCCTACAAATACTGTTTTCTCCCCTCTGATATCTGTTGTTTTGCAAGTAAGAGCTGCTGTCCGCCGGGAAGGGGCTTAGGTCTCTCTAAGGGCAAACCAAATAACATTCATATGCCTCTTTACTGCCGAGGCATTATTTATGTAAGTGGCCGTCGGAAATCACAGCAACGCCGGTCCCCGTTCCTCCCGGAATATTGTCCTTGCGGGTTTATTAGATCGCCTGGTTTAAAAGAGGCTCTTTCCGAATAAAAGAGCACGTTTCTCCCCATTATTCATATTTAGGGAGTCCCAGGCCTTTAGTACATTAAAAAAGCCTCAAAAGGACAATTCACCATCCACAGATACTATATTTGTAAATGTCCTTTTGTCGAAGCTTTTAACACCTTCTTATAACGAATCATTTGTTCTTTTCTTTTTAATTTTGATAGACAATTAGCCATCAAATATACACCAGTTGACTGTAACCGAGCATTAAACTAGCCTTTATTTAACGCTAATTTAGCATAGCTGCTTTGTTTAACTTTGCCATACAAGAACCAGGTTTTGTAGCAAAAAATAGGTGTAATTTTATGTGGGGCTTCATTTCTTTTGGCCCTCTACACAGCAAGCCCTCTCCTCTTTGTAACTCATTCTGCTGGGCAGAAACAGCATTTCGGAGAGCCTAGCACCTGGAGTCTGAAAAAAATTAGCATTGATATAGATTTAGTTGAAATGTAATCTCTTAAATCTGTCCAAGATTCGGGGAGATAATTACACTTTCACTGAATTGCCAGGGGTCAACGTCTCTGTGGACCTAAGGAGTTGATTTACTAACAATAGTGTTACATAAAAAATGGTGTTGAAGATTATAATGTTAATAGATGCAGTCACTGGGGAAAGCAGGCAGGCTACAACTAATTCGATGGAACTTGGTTTTTTGCTTTACAAGGATTCAAATCACTTGCAGCATTTAATTTAGAGGAATGAGTTTGGCGGCAATTACAGCGAATGGAAAGGTCGCCTTGGAATATTAGTTATTTTTTCCCAAGTTGGGACTCGGGGTTTTGGGGAGAGGGTCCTTTTCTTCTGTTCCCAGCGATGGCCGGGAGAGCCGCTCTGCTGCAGCAGTGCGCTTTTCCCATTTCGGACCCAGCAGAAACCAGCTCACACAAAGGAAACAGGGATGAAAAATATTCGTGTAAGCGCTGGAGCTGCCCCTCGAGTAGGACCCGACGGTTTTCAGGGAGAGTCAGGATCTCTTTTTGCTCCCGTGGGATGCTCGCCGGGCCGGGACAGCATCGCCTCGGGCATGTCCTGGGTGAAAATGTTTCGTTGGCATTTTGGGGGTCGTGACAGGAGCTGGGCAGGCTGGGGGACTCTGGTCCATGCCCGGGGAGCCTTCTCTCGCCTCTCAGCACTCCGGGAAGGGCAGAGTTTACCCAAAAATGACCTTTCTGGGACCAGATGGCCAGGCACGGTCTCAGCCCCAGGCCGAGCACGCTGCCTGTTGGGTACCCTGAGAACCTCTGCCCAAACCCAAGTCCTTGGGCCACCGTGTCTTTCCTGTGCAGGGGACGTCTCCCTCTTAGGCAGGACCACGGATTTCCTCCACCGGGACACCCGGCCAGGTCACGAGTGGGACGATGCCTCCGCCGCGGGAGTGGAGCAGAGGCCGGATATGGGTCCTAGCCCGGCCCTAGCCCCTCCGGGTGTGGGGGGTAGCCGGGGTTAGGCCTCCTGGATCTGCAGCCTCCCTGCTCCTGGAGGGACCTCTGCCCGCCCAGCCGAGTGGAGAGTCAGGCTGTAGCCGTGCTGCGCGAGTGCGGCCGTGAGCTGAGGAGGGCGGCAGCCCGCCTGCGCAGCATCCATCCCCCCCAGCTCCCGCTGCGAATTGCCGCCGGGAGCCATAAATCCAAATCAATTACCTACGGGACAACCGCCGCCAACTACGTTTTGCAGTCCGGGCCGAGCAGGCGGTGGGTTATCACGGGGGAGCACGGCAGGCCACAAAGGGATGCGTTACTTGCGCCCCTCCGCCCTGCGGCCGGGCGGCCACAAAGGCGGCCTGGAGCCGGCACGTCCCGCCGCTTAGGGAGAACGGTCCTGGGGGTGGTGGGGGCTGCGGGACGTCGAGCCCGGGGCCGCGGCTTCGGTGAGCGCCGGGACAGCGCCGGCGTTGGCAGCCTCTGCGGCCCCCCGACGCCCTCCGTCCTGCCTGCTTATGTTTTTAAGGTCCAGCCGATCTTATATGTAACAGCAATCTATATGTTAATTGAAAACTTCTGAATTTAAAGAGGTTGTGACAAGTTATAATTTGTCTTGTCAATGTCTGGAATCCTTGTTTAGCTCTTTCGTTGTGTCTACTGCTCGCGCCTGTCAGATAACAGCTTGCCTAACACGCTGCCTTCCTCTCTTATGGCACGGAAATGACAAATGTGCTGTTTTATCCATACAATTTATTTCATTATTGTTGCCAGCACGAAGCATCACAATCAATCATAAGGAAGTCCAGTTGGCAGGTGTCAATCCTGGTATGTTTTTGTACGTCTCAGTCTATATTTAATCCAATTACAAGGGTCATGGAGTAAGTGCAAATCCCCTTGTTACAACTCACATCTTATTCAAGATTTAAAGTAAAAAGTCAACTTGATCACATGGGCGCTTTGGGGGACCTCCGATACCTTTTGATATGTCCTCATCCCCTCCCAAATTATGCAAAAATAGCTTTTTATTAAAGAGTTATTGCGGGTCGGTTGGGGTTTGGGGATTTTTATTTCTTTTTTCCCTCAGTGTTTGTGTGCAAATGAAGTATCTTGTTATTTTGCTAAGGAAGAGGGAGGCTTTAATGATGGGAGATCTTTCCGCTCATTGCCCTTTCAAATACAATTGTAGATCGAACTCAGCCTTGTCACGTTGAGGAAAAGTGAATTTCTAACATCCAGGACGTGCCTGTCGACTTTCAGCGAATTGCATCCAATCACCCCCAGGGAATTCAGCTAATGTCTCAGTCTAAACCGGGATGAGGGGAGAAAAACAAATCAAACATTGTCCGGAGTCATGCTTATTATGAAAATGTTTTAAAGGATAGAGAAAGGAAATAATTCAAGACAGCCCAGAATAAAGTTTTAGACAAATTAATAGCATTAGGAGTCCTCGAGAAGAAAAAAAAAAAATAGAGAGCTGGCGAGAAAGCCCGGCTACAAAGTGAAGGTATAAAGACATGATTTATAGCTGTATGTTTCTTTCTCAAAGCAAGAAGTTGGGTTCGTTTGTGGGGTTTTTTTAATTTTGAATACTTTTTTTTTTTTTAGATGAGAAAACGAGGTTACGGCATTGAAAATAATTGTCTTGTTGTGCAGTGGGATTCTTCACGAGGGGAAATGTTATCCTTCTGCTAAATTTCTGTCTTTAGGACGCTTCACTTCACAGAAGTTTCTCACAGCATTTTAAATGCCCCCCTCAAACACGCACTTCCCTCACACTAATCTCGCTTGTTCCAACAAGTTTCCAGCTCGCCGGACTCACAGAGAGGGGCGCCCGGAGTGATCCCTCAGCCCGCCCCGGAGGAAGGTAGGTGCAACCCTGCGCCAGGTTCTAGGAAAGCCTGGCCGGCTGCAGCCGCACTGCAGGCGGAAACCTCTCGGAACTTCACGCGGCGACGCACAAGAAGCCGTTTCATCAATAACTCCGATATTTTTTATTCGAAGAGATGGAGCTATTCAGTTTCTATCAAACTGCGAGAAGGCTGAACCGACAGGACGAGAGGATATAAAAGAAAAACCAACAACGACAAAACAAGATCAAAATTGCATTTCTTCACCAAGGCTTAAACGCAATCCTGGGGCGAAAGAGAAACGTTAGACAGGCAGAGAAACGTGTGGGGAAAATGCAAAGAAAGTACTTAAAACCACATACCTTGGAAAAGGGCAAAACATCCCAGCTAAAATGCTAACCAAGTGCCTCTTTCCTTGAAAGCCAAAACCGCGTTTCTATCGCAGTATTTTCCCTGTTCTAGAGAGTTTCCTTTGGTTTTTACCGTTTAGTGTAGCTAGTCTTGGACCCTGCAGCCTGTGCAATGCCACAGTAAACAAATTGTTCTGATGTGCTTATTATTATTGCTCAAGTTCTGCTTGGATAGAGAATTAAAGCTCATTATTACAGTGTGTGTTGAGAATTGCTCAATCTATGTGAACACGGGGGTTTGGGGCATCCTCGGGAAAAAAAAAAAAAAAAAAAGAAACACCAACAAATCCCAACCAAACCAAACCAAACCACACACACACACAACTTCGCATCGTGGTGGAAATCAAATATGTATAATGCTTATACATTTTGTAACACGTTGCCGTGCCCCTGCTCCTATCTGCTGCTCGCACCCTGCCCGGCTCTCCTCCGAGCCCGCGGGGCTCTGCTCCCTCCTCCGTGAGCCAGGTGGAGATTGCGGACCCGACGGTGACATTAGGAAAAAATGATAACGGGGACACACACACACACGGGGGAGGGGTTGGGGGGCCTTTTTCTCCCTGTCCCAGACCCCACTCCTTGCCAAAGCCACACCGTCCCCGCATGGCTGCGCGCCGGGGGCAGCCCGCTCGCGCCCGGACGCCTCCTTCCGAGGGGTGAGACGAGGCCGAGCGGGGGAGGGATATGGCTTGGCCAGGGGAACCCCGCAGAGGTGCGGCCCGGTCCCGCAGCTGTAGGGTCCCGCCGGTCGCTTAGCGCCGCGGTTGGCCGCCCACCCCACCCCCCTATTTAATTATTATTACTTTAATTTATTTATTTCCTTTTTTTATCTTCACAGCCAAACACGGAGTCTGCTCCCGGCGCTCCCCCATCTTTCTGCAGCGCTTCCCCCCCCTTCTGTCTTTTCTCCCCCCCCCCCCCCCCCCCCCCCCTCCAGCTTTTTCTCCACGGGACCACTGGATTCGGCCCCCCTCTATGTCTCAGGAGGAGCGGACTTCAGACTCAGAGCTCTAAGGAAATAGGGAAACAGAGCCCTTCCCCGGTCTCTGGGGACGATCCGAGGTCGGGGACTATGGGACACGCCGCCGCACATGCCCGATCCCAGGCGGGATCTGGAGCTCCATCCTTCGGGAAGAGTCGGGCTCCAGAAAGCGCGAGCGGAGGCACACGCGTTTTAAAAGACGTTTTAGCATTCTTTTTGGCATGACAGCAGGTTGATGGACCCTTGAGACATGTTAAGGCCGCTCGCCTGTGCCGGGTTACGGGGAGCCACGCTATGCTAGAGCATCCCGGATGCTCTCCCTACTCCCGTTTCTCCCATCGCAAATAAACACTCTGTGAAGAAGGGAAAAAATGAATCTGATTGGGTTACTTCCAATTCCCAAATATGTTTCATTTCAGGCAACGGAGTTTTGCAGCAGTAGCCCAATCTATCCTTCAGAATTGGTGTGTTTGTTGCTGAAAGGAAACAAACAAACAAATAAATAATAATAATTTTAATAGTCCTCACAACTGGGAAAGAAGAAGCAAAATAAAACATTGCGAAGAGGGAAACGTTCCGTGGCATTCAGGCTGGGCGCAGGGAGGCACTCGAAATAGGGCATAGCTGAGAACGTGTGCTCCCAAACTACCCCCGTTGAGGGGCAGGAGCATGCCTGGGAGCTACATATAGGGGATAGCCCTGAGAGGTCGGAGCTGGCGCTTTACACCCTCAAGGGCGGATGAGCACTCGTGAGTCGTGCGCTAGAGACGAAACTGCAAATCCACTCTGGCCGAGCAGGAAGGGGCTCCAGGCGGGATGGGCTGAGCCTGCTGCCCGCCGGGACCCCTCTCTGGGGCAGCGTGCAGGAAGCCTCTCGACTTTGCTGGTGACAGGGTATTTTGAATTGCGTGGGGGTTATTATTTCACACGTTTAGCCAGCAGAGACAGGGAGATGGTTCAGATCTGCCCCGAAACTGGCGGCGCTGTAGGCAAGAGGGTGCAATTAAGCCCCTGCCGTGTTTTTTGCCCACCGGGCGCTATCACGGAGCGCCCTGGAAAAACGGCCTTGGAGGGGGAGGTCGGGGCTGAAGGCGGCACCTCCGGCCCAGCTGGCCCCGGCCAGAAGGAGTGGGCGAGCCTCAGATCCCCCAGCAGCTCCCGGCCCGTGACAGGGCACAGAGCTGTGGGGCCAGCCGCTCCCTTTGAAACCGGGGGATTATAATCTACAAGGCCCCCTCTTGCAAGAGGGGGAAGCACACTAGCTCCCTCACAGTCTTGAAATGTGTAAAAGTAGGAAGAAATCTCTCTCTTCAGCTGTTGTCTCCTTCCCACCAGGCTGTTTCTGGAGCTATTCCCTGACCCAGTCCCTCACCTTGGCAGCCAGGGGAGGATGTGGCTGGCTGCCTAGGGCTGTATTTTCCATGTACTCCTGGTACAGAAAAGATAGCCACTGATGCTGTAAATATAAATAAACTTATGAAGATCCCATTCTCTCGAAGCTATGGGAGTATCCCTGGGCAGCTGGAGTTCAACACCCTCCACCTCCCTTTTTCAATAGCCACATGGCCTTCTTGGCTGGTTGGCAGCATGCTCTTAGTCCAAGAGCACCAAGGGCAATGGGCCAGGGCCCAGGCCATGCAGTTGTCCCCAGTGCTAGTTTGCTCAGAGCCTGGCCTTCATGACACTCTGGCTTTGGGTGTAGCAGCAGGAATTACCTACTTCTTCCACAAGCCCTTCCCCAAATGCCAAAGATGCCAAGCCAGAACTGGTCTGCTTCATACTACCCAAGAAAAGGCTGATCTTCAGACCACTGGTGGGGCTGGAAAAACTCCTGTTTGGACAGTACAAAGAGGAGGTACCAAACCCATGTGTTCAAGGTGGCTGCCACACGCAGCACAGAGCAAAACAGACATCCTCCCATTTCTTTTTTATTTTTAATGACAACATCATGTGTGTGCTTGTATAAATCCTCAGTGATTTCACAGCTCCCCGTGGTAATATCACCAGGCTGACTCTTATGATTTCCTCTACTCCTGCACAGTTTTAGATTTATAGGTCTCTTACAGACTCATTCACAGAAATAAAAAGGGCGGGAATGGAGAGGACTTGATTTCTGGCTGCTCTCTGAGGTTTTCCTTGCCAGATCCATGAAAGATTGAGAGCTTTGGAAATGTGGGTTTGTAAACCAACCCCTTAACTCTTTGCACCCACATCAGATGGTTAGGCACACACACACATGCATGGACTCAAAAAGTCATGCCTAAAGAAGGGTTAAAATCTGTGCAAGTGAATGCTGTAAAAGGGGAAAAGGGGGAGAAAAGACCCCCCAAGCCCAAAAAAACCTCTGAATAGTCTTGAAAGAATCTTTGCATGTCAGATGCGTTAATCCCATATAATAGCCACTCTGGTGCCTGCTAGGTCACAACTCAGTGCTAAGAAATCTGAACTTTGTGTGTATTAGGATGAAATCAAATGGGTATATCAGCATGAAAATCGGACAGTTGAAGAGCAGCTGCTGGGAGGGCCAAAGGGTCTTGAGTCATCCAAGGGTTAGGGCCCAATCCAGCTATCACTAGCTGAAAGAAAACAAATGCAAATAGTGATTATGGCAGGGAATCAGGAAAGAGGTGTTCTAAGCATGATAGCTCTTGAGTATCACGAGTAGGGGGGAATTCTCAACTCATCTCTCTACAAGGATGTTACTCCATCCTCTTACTCTTCCTTAGCTGTGTGTTTGCCAAGTGTTTTCTCATTGATAGTACAACATTTAGAGTGTGCTTGTCTCTGCCTCCCCCTCAAGAAATGTCCCTGCAGCAGTGCTCTGTTGAGTAAATAAAAATATTTTAAAAAAAGGCAATCAGTGGGTCTTCCTTAGATCTCTAGCACATAAAAGGAGAATTGTGTGTGCCCTGGTGAAAGTAGTCAAGAACAGAAGCCAGTTCCTCATTTCTGAGACAGGAGCATGTGTATGAGTTGAGGATGTACCAAAGGAAAATACGGTGTATTCCAAGCCCTGCAGGGAGGTGAAAGGCACCAGCACTACACGAATAGCAGATGCCCACAGACTGTATTTTCCATGGCATCAAGTCTTTACATTAGTAAGAGATCCTTCCTAAAGTGCAGTAATCTCCTATCAATACCAAAGAATTGGAGTTTCAGATATGAAGTACCTGCCTTTAATGGCACTTTGGGTGCACTAATTAAAGCATCAGTTCTTCCTTCTGTCTCTTCATCCTGCCTGGAAGGCTTTGCACACCCTTTCTACAGCACAAGTTAACCAAAACAATTCTCATAGTTAGTACACCCCACGACATAATGGTGGGCATTTGTATTGGGCTAATCAACACCTTTCAGAGGTTTTGCATATAAAATGACACCAGAGGACTGACATTCAGGTACCTACTTGCCACACAAGTGAGAAGGTGGATCTGACCTATGAACCAGGAAAGTTCACGGAGTAATTTGTGTTTTGTAATCTGTAGAAATTGGGTGATACAATTTAACATACAAGGTTAGTCTTGATGAAGTCTATGACTGGAGGGTAAAGACTTGTTCAGACTTGGAAATACTTTAAAGCGTCCACACAGGACTTTCTGCTCCACCTTAGACCCACACCCCATCTCAGCCCAAGGTGAATTTCCTGGTTAGGCAAACCTGAGCTCCCAATGGAGATAAGGAAGAACACAGGAACTTGTTCAGAACAAGAATGTTCACGTTAGGAATCACCCAGGGAGGGCCAATGTATTTTAAACTCAGATCCTATCTTAATTTGCATGAGCTTTCAAGAGTAGATGCTCATTACCACAGATTGATCCTTTGAATAACTTCCTAGTTCAGCATGACTGTCTTAGGTTGGTTTGCACTAGGTTCATCTCATCTAAATGCGATTAAATGAAACTATGCTGAGATAAAGGGCTCCTGTAAGTCTCAATGTAGATTCTCAGCTCAAACCACAACTCAGACCACTTCTGCATAGAGGTTGGATATAAAGTGTTGAAAAACTTCTTTTGAAATCAAGAAGGCCTCACCTGAGTGGGGAAGACCAGGTCATCCCCCATCATGCCTGACAGGCAACTTAAGCAATGATGATGCGCTCAGCTGTAAGTTAGCACCTCACAGCTATGACAGCAGAACTGACCGACATGGCACCCCTTGGTCCATTGCAATGAAATGGAAAATAGGTTTATAGAAACCACTGCTGGAACACATTAATTAGTCTCTCTGATTTCTGAGCCTTGACAGCTTTGCTGACAAGGCAGAAGAGATCTCTACTTTCTGCTGCTTCATTCACTGCTACTGTTATTAATTAATATAACACGATTTTAGTTTAAATTAGCACACCAGAAGCCATGAGGAACAGGCACACTCTTTTTTTACAGCTGGAATTAAAACAACAGTAACCTCTTCATCTACATCAGCTAAACACAAGACAAATCATCAGTCACATCCTTCAGTGAAGTGCTACATTATGTGGATGCTCCTGCTTAGGTACTTGCTCCTACTGAAGTATCTCATTTCTGTATAAACAGTTTTTTAATCAGCAAGAGGAGAATCAATATGCTGGGTTCATAATGGCTTGAGAACGGGTATGTCACCTATTGAACAGCTTCACCAGCCATTACTTGTCACTTAGCCTATGCAATTGGGTGGCCAAAACTTTAGCTGAAGTGACAGGGGGCTTTGCCATAGTCAAGGTATGAATCCTTCACAGCAAAACCACTTTGATGGTATATATGATCTTGCAGCCTTGTTTTCCCACTGCTTCTGACTCACACTGGCTCATATTGCAGCTCTACCATGTAGCCTGTTCTAGTTAGTCCAGAGAGCAGAAGCTGTGGCTATATTTACATGGCACTCACACCTTGTGTCCTGTTGCGTAGCATATTGCAAAGCTGCTCCAAAACACACTAAATCGTACTCCAGCAGAGCCTGATTCCATGACACAGTCTTCGGGAAGAACTTCATGACATATTGTAACTACTTGGAGAAAGATTTTTTTTGTCTCGGAAAAAAAGCCCCACTATTCAGACATCACTGGAGTGTGGATGATGAATTTAGGAGGAGAGTGGGAGCCAGAAAATCTTGAGTTTTCTTCTTGCCTGATCACTGGCTCTGTGACGCTGGGCAAGTCCTAATCTTTCTGACTCCACTTCCCAGCCTGTAAAATAGGGGTAATATTAGTTACTTCATAGTGATAACTGCAGTAGTGATAAGTTAACAGTTTTTCTATGGTAATAAAAACTTTGAATATTATTACCCATAGTATTCTAAAGAGAAACAATATCCACGTTATTCATACTGCTACTTGAGGGTAATAAGAACAAGCCACCCCCTTACCCTGTTCATCAGGATCACTTTACAGTACTTCTCCAAGAGTCTCTCTTGGGAAGAGGGACAAATCCATTTTGTAATCCAATTCATCTGCTTAGGGGCATCCCAGGCATTATACAGCTGCTGTGTGACATCTGAAGTGGAAACAACACAGTTTTCATTAGAGCAGATTTTGACTGGAAGAAAAAAGTTCTGTTTTTTCAGTGTCAAGCTTCATGGTTTTCTCTTTTGCTTCTATTTTGTACTACTTTATCTTTTTCCACATTTTGCTTATGAAGAAACTTCTCCTTTTTCCCTCTGAGGAAATCAAAATGAAACTCCCAAAACACTGCAGATCAAAATTCTTTGTTTAAGATTTTCTCATTAAAAGAAGGATGTTTGTTGTCAGCTCTTTTCCAAGCTACTTGACTCCTCAAGCAGATGCCAGTCAGGGAAGCTGCCGATGTCTTCTGTTTACCAATTCTCTCCAGTGTTCAACCACCATCTCTTTTCCTACCTATAGATAGAATATCTTTTCAGGGCAGGGGACATCTCAGTGTTCTCTGCTTTCTCCACACTCCACAGATTGAGTCCTGCTTACAGTGCTAAGGAACAATGGTGATAATAACAATGAAATTATATTAGGTTCATTAGCCCTAATAATTCCTCACCACTGGAGCAGTGCCTGGAGACCTCCTGCTATCAGTGCAAACCCACATGGATCTGCCTGATCCACATGGAGCATCGGACCCATTCTGGAGCAGGGACAGTGCAGGCATTCCTGGCCACTCTTACTCTGGTATTTTATACAGTGGCGTGAGAAATCGAATCAAAAGGCTCAGCCATATTTCCAGCTCTTCAGAGTTAGCAAATATTTTCTGACTGCAACACCACTGTTTGGCTCTGTGACACTAAGTAAATCTAAAATATAACCCAAACCCTCTATGAAAGTAATGTAAACCTCCAACATCTATAACCAATGCTTTGGGCTTTCTTGTGTTCTGTGGTAGATTTTATTGCAAGGCTTCACAGAAAGCCATTTACCTACACCCACATCCTGGGTAGGACAGCGTCTTCTGACAAGTGTCTGTCTGGAAGAAGCCACAGCAGAGCCATCATAACCAACATTTTGTGGAAAACAGCCTTTCTTATTAATTCTGCAGTCTCTGGTTACTCCCATCCTATATCCCTAATTCCAGGCCTCCCCTGTCATTGCTCCTATGGTGCCCCTATGCACAAGCTGAGAGGCTGTAACAGGGCTTGCATATCTCATGTGACAAGGAATTGCACGACAAGGAATGGTACAGCCCAAGTCTTTGTCTACCTTTCCCACAGAACTCCTGATGCTGGTTTCACTGTACCACACACGTGAAAGTTCTGACACTGCAATACCTAGCCAAAAACCCATTCCATTTCATGTGAGTGGATAAGCAGATCACTGCAGAGATACTGTCTTGGAAAAGACTGAATAATTCTTTTGGAAAAGCATTGCAGTGCTGGGATACAACCCACTGATAGGTCTCCAGCAGCTGAGAAAAGGAACTTTTCCAGGGACATGAGATGGGTGCAGAAAGGTTTTCTAGCCTTTGCCTATGAGCTGACTGGTGTTACAGGGCTATGGGCAAACTTGTGATCTGCATGGCTGTAGCTGGACAGGGTTGCTGGGTTTGCATTTTTAACAAGACACACACATGAGCTGAATGAAAAATTGAGACAGGAGGAGGGAGAAGCAGCTGCTGGGGCTGATGGCTACTGATCCTTTCCATGTGAGGGTGTAACCTCTGGTAACCCTGGCCCCATGTCATGTGACAGAGCCAAGAAATAAACCCTGGGCTCTTACCAGTACTCCTGTGTGTTGCACCTTTATTGCAGTGATGACAGGTTGATGGCTACACTGAAAGGTTCTTTTCCTTTGGGGAGTCCTGTCCAATGTTCGGCTTTATCTATCCATAAAGGCTGTCTAAGTAGTGTAGGGTCGCTGGGAAAGGTTCCTGCTCCCCCTCCACCCCCCCACCTAAAGACTGGGAAAGGGTCCCCTCACCTGCCTGTCAAAAGGCACTAACTAACTCACTGTCACCATGGCCAGATTTCTCCTCCCTGGAAGTGGAGAGTACTTACCTCCATGTAAGACTTTCAGAAGTATCCTACTTCCCTCTCCTTTTCCTATCCCACCTCATCTCATCCCAACCCAGTGAACTGAAATACTGTATACTTTTCTCAGATCTCAGGAGAGAATATGGCAATGGAGTTCTCATTTAGGTAACTCCTCCAGCAGTTCGGTGAATACTGTAGCAGTTAATCTCCTTAACAGTTTCACTATTTTGCTTTTCGACAATTACATTATTAAGGGCTCTTAATATTCTTCAGGGTTACTATGAACACAGAGCTGCTGCAGGGGTATTGGAAAAAGGAAATCAGGACTTAAGTGAAGAAAGAAATTAACTAGGAAGGATGCCAATCGCAATTTGTGAGCTCACAATTTTTTGAATGCTATTAGTCCTACTTTTATCCCGCCCCTCACACCCCCTGGCTCTCTTTTAATTACCAGTCGTGGGAAAGGTAAGCTGACCGGTTTAATAATTCTCAGCAACACAAGTGCTAGGAACGAGTTTAAACTAGAGATCCTAAAAGCTTTCTCTTTGCATAAGATGAATTTATAGCTTGGAAACTAAATATTTGTTCAAAGAACTGTTGGGGGTGTTCAAGCACAGGAGAGATGAAATGGCAGCTTAAATATTTCATTTACATGCACTATGCACAACATTAAGTCCTGTCTTAATTCTTCACCTGTTTTCTGAAATCTCTTGACAAACACAGGCCATTTCACCTCGCCATTGTTATTTCGAACGACTCTCAGGCTCGTTTAATTGTTTTGTGCTCTTGCATGGTAGTATCTTAGGAGGGGAGCAGACTGCGGTCTCAAACGGGAACACCACAAGCTGCAGCCGGGTTGATTCCTTCTTTAGCAGACATTTCCAACGTGTGGCTATTGAATAAGGATGGGGCTTCACCCAGGAAACCAGATCTGTCTCCAGTGGGCATTCAGATGCTCGGGGGATGAGCTCCATAGGAATGGGTATAAATAGAACTAACAAGCAAACAAACAAGCAAATGGCACTTCCCACTCTATGAACTCAATTAATTTTCTCTGGGGGGAAGAGGGTCCAGTGATTTTGAGGCTTCAGGATGTTCAGTGTAGTGTTTACTTCTACACAGCAAGCCTTACGACACAGGCTTCATCGGAGGCATTTCCACATCCAGGGGCTCTTTTTCTGGTAACTGGCTGAGCTATCGTGAAACCGTGGTCTACAGCTTTCTCAACCAAAGATTTTCTGTGCTATGACTGCTACAAACCAATCCATCTCACTATGCATAAATCTGAAAGCCTGCACCACTGTGAGTGAGGCAGAGCTGCTTCCTGTACATACACTTGCACACACAAACATACACAAGAGCACAAACACCCTGCTCTTTCTACTTACTAGTAAAACTACAGAAGAGAGAAGACTTCTGCTCAGAGGATGACCTGATAATTTGCTTCAAAAGAAATACGCATTTTTATCCATAGTTCTGGGTACGTTTCTGGGTTTGAAAGTACATGTAAACATGCAAATTTGTACTTCATCCGTGGTTTATTAGAACAAAACTTATTCCTTGTAATTATAATAGAGAAGATTAAAACAGTACCAAATGTGAGCATTAGTGACTTTGGAAAAGAGTTTTATTCTTTATGCCTTCAATGCCTAAACTTAATATTTTGAGGTGGCACACAAGCTGTGATCATAAAACGAGTTTTACTGGGAAGCCATGTTTACTTCTTGTTTATCAGGGTTATTTTAATTCATTCTGGGTAGGTTCCAAGGGCTGTGTAAGAGATTAAAGGCAACTGCACACCCCAATTAGCAGCCAGCCCTCTCTAAGTAAAAATATTTCTGAGGGGTAAGATGAAAGTGGAATAATTTCTGTTCATTAACAGTAGAGAGCTGGGCTGGGTTATTTTTCGCTGAACAGCTATACCTTGACTTTGAGCCTCTCAAGATTTAAAATGAGCGACCATCTAAAAATTAAACCCAGTGCAAAAAATACCCCTCCAGGAATGGCTTTCGATAAAGTACACTAGCTCTGCAGTAAAAACCATACTGACTAGTAAACCGTCGGGACTGTGCAGGGCTCCAAGCTTTCCAGCAGAAAATCTAGCTCTGGGGCACTAATCTCTCCGTCTTTCATGCAAAACTTTTCAACTGAAACCGCGGTGGAGGCCATAAAACTTTTTGCTTCCCTTTAGCCAAGGCAGCAGAAATTTCACGCTGTTCTAGGGGGACAGTCGGCTACGGGGCTGAAAAGATCACCTTCAAAAAGACTTTACCGTCTCTTTCCTAATATGACTCCTCTGTGCAAGTGTAAATCCTACCTCGTGCACACAGTAAGCAAGAGAAGTTTCTCCCTTCGGAGTAATATGGAGTTTATCAACTAAAAATTGAGCAAATAAATCTTGAAACTTTATTTCGGGAGTGTATTTTATACCTGAAAGACTTGTTTTAATTTTCACTTTTTCACAGAGGCCTATAAATCTTACTGTATACCCGCTTAACCTTTTGACAAAAAAACCAATAAAAATTAAAGAAAGGAAAAGAAAAAAAAAAAAAGGAGGAGGGTGGCGAGCAAAAACAGCTTCGGCCACAGCAAAACAGCCGCGAGCACACAGCCCGCGCAGCCCCGACGCGGCGGCGATGGGCAGGGAAGAGCCCCACTCTGCATCCCGTTCCCGAAGCTGGCTGGCAGGGCGCGGCGCGGTGCCCACGGGCTTTCCAGCCGCTCACAACCCGCCTGCCAGGCAGCTGTTCGCAAAGCTCTCCCCGGTGCCTGTGCCTCGGCAACCTTCTTCCCCCTCCTCCGCCACCCCGGGGTAAATCCCCGGAGTCTCCTATTAACTTTCTAATGAGTAGAGAGCCGGAGGAGGAGAGTCACCCACCCGGGCTAAACCCCGCCATGATCCCGACGGGCACCCCGACGGGGACCCCGGCGGCTGATTCATTTACCGTTATTGTTTTACTAGACAATGCTTGCTTCCAGAGAAATTTCGGGCATCTCGGAGGCATATTGCTTGGAAATATCTTTGAAAATACCCCAGCTGCCCTCGTTCCGGCCAATCGTAACACCTCTTTGATTTGAAGGGGAGAAAACCAGCAAAGGACCTCAGGAGAAGGGAAGAGAGGAGAAACGAGGAGAGGGAGTGGGACTATGGGGAGCCGTCAGTCGGCATTGATCTCACATCCCCTTGTCGAGAGGAGACAGCGCCGATGCGTGCAGCGCGCGTGGTTCGGGGGCCACACTCTCCTCATCACCTGCCGCCAGCTGCCGGGCCCTGTGCGGGGAGCCGCGGAGAGCGGGGCAGGGCCCTGCGCAGCGGCACCTGCGAGGCTCCGCGTCCCGCCCGCCGCTGCAGCCAAGTAATACTCGGCGTTACGGACTAGGATGCGCCTACAGCCGGCGGTTCCTTGCTCTGACAGCAGAGAGAAAGGACAGGGATACAGACTGATTTCTGTGCGGGAAGCCTCGCTTGTAGATTTGAAACTGCAGCACTGCCCTGGAAATACTTCTTCATAAAACATCTTTTTAAACTCCACACTCCCCATCATCTGCAAGTACAGCTGTAAATGTACAGGCGTACTGGCGCCCATAAGCGAGAGAGAGAATATGCAAGTCCCTCCTTCCTATAAGCGACCCTTCGTGCACTAGTTTTCACTTCTTCGGTCTGCCTTACTTCTTGATGTGTCAGGCTCTGCCTTTAAGTATCAGCTACGAAAGTTAGTTGTGTTCTTTTTTTGGGGGGGGAGGGGGTGCGCTGAAGACGAATTTATTAATCTGAAGTAGCTCCTGCCTTCTGCACTGAAAGTAACATGAGAATTGCAGGACTGTGTCCTTAGCGCAAATCCGAGCTCAGAGCGCAGCCACATCCTGATCCCTGCTCCGGCACATGAATCGGGCATTTGTGTCAGCCCGTGTAAGCGCTGGTTATTCTGAACGGAATAAAAGTCTCCATCAGCTCCCGAAGGCGTGACACTGGTGGGAGCAGTGAAAACGGTCCCTTGTGGGCTCGCCGGCGACCAGCATGAAGGACAAACTGCGGGAGAAAGTCGCCTTGATCAGGAAAAGGACATTGCAGGGAGGCAAGAGGATGGGCAAGAGACATGGAAGGAGAAAGGATCGCTCTTAGGACCCGGAGGAGCTGCGATCCCGCTGCTCCTTGTGAGTGCACACTGACTTATACACACGCATTTACACACACGCTCACATGCAGATGCTCAGCGGCGCCGTGCCCGCTCCCAGGACCCACGCGAGGGTTATTCCTGTGGTCAGCCAATGATGGGGCTGCCATCGCCACCCAAAGCTGGTGCTCAGTGGGATGGGTGCATCTCCCTGCTCACACAGCTTTGCTCTTCCCGCTTTCCCAGTTCAAGGATGCATCTGAAGAAGCTCCTTTTTTTATTATTATTATTAATTATTATTATTTATTATTATTATTTATTATTATTAATTATTATTATTACCACTACTACTACTGCTTCCTCTTTTTTTCAGGGGGAAAGGAAAAGCAGGAGGTCCCACCACCCAATCCACCTAGTAGAAAGTACTCAGTACACATATCTACATTGCTCCCAGGGGTGTTGGAATAGGGGATAAAATCTTGGCTCTCGTATTTTCAGAGCTACGTACTTTTCCAATACTATGTTGGTGCTGGTGTGATCCATCTCACCCCGCTATAGAGAAAATAAGGCTAAATTGCCTCTGTTTCCACAGCTTTTCGAGTGTCTCTCCTTCTTGCAGATTAAACGACCGTCTGCTAGGAAAAAAAAAAATCACAAAACTGTGAAAGGAATAAAACTCTAAGTCCATAAAGATGAAATGTAACGAGTATGTCGAATACATAACTCTGCTATATAACAGTTTCAATTGGTTGAGTAAGTCCTCTGTAACGTCTTGTAAAGGTGTAAGGACACGTTTACAGTATAAGAAACATAATGTTCTCAACTGTATGAGTTAATTATTTCCAGATTTGTGTTTTGTTTTGTTTTGTTCTTTTTTTTTTTTAGAAGCAAGTTTCACAAGTAAAGGCTCTGTCCCGGTATAAAACAACTGATGTATTTTTCCAACATTAAACATCTTGAGCTCATCATTAGAAGCGGAGGAGAGAGCGCACAGTTAAATAGTTAGACTCATGAATTTTAGAGAAGCAAAAAAAAAGAACAGCCTTTTGTCCTTCAGGGAGCCGCGATTATGGCGACCGCGTCTCCTTCGCCCAGATTTATCTCCACTCAAGAGAAACAGTCCATAAGGCAATAATGCCGCCTGGCCCAGCCCAGACGTGCCGCGAGGGAGCGGGAGCAGAGCTTTTCTCTCCTACAATTCACCAAATCCCGAGAAATTTTGCGAAGTTGTTCTTTTTTCTCACTCAACGTCTCCAAACTTCTGGAAATGAGGGGGGTAAAGTCTCAGGCATGTGGCAAGGTCCGTGCACGACCCCAAGTCTCTGCCAGCAGCGGTTCCCCCCTCTGTCCCCTGTGCCTCCGGCGGGAAGCTGAGAGCAGCGTGGCACCTTCCACACTTCATGGGATCCGGCAGACCCCAGGAGGGTGTCGATGCTCTCCTCGGCTCTCCTGCCGTGTGTCCGGGGCTGGCTGATCATTCACTCTTTTGCTTTTTATGCTGCTAAGGTCGCAAGTTCCCGAGGAATTGAATTTGCCCCCACTCCCGAGTGGAGCCGAAATCTCATTTCTTTCCCAGTAAGACTGCGCTACTACATGGGTCTGCTTCTAACTGCCCCCTCAAAACCAACTGCCCGAGCCCGCCTCCCTCCAGCCAGTTTCCCTTGGAATTTGTCGCATATTTAACCTCTACCTTTTTTTTTTTCGGACTGTAAACTCACAGTCAAAGCTGAGATGAAAAAGGATAAAAAAGAAGGATGGGATTCCCCATGCTTAGGCCTTTCCTATAACTGAGTCCAGGACCTAAAACTCCATGCAAAAGTCTTGGCTTTAGCTCCCTGCGCTCCACAGCTTCCAAGATAAGCATATGTCGAGGCTGAGCAGAGATCCGTTGGTAAAAATCAACGCAAAATTTAGTTGTCACTAACTTTGATTGACAATAAAAAGGCCCATAAATCCCTTTCTTTTGTACGTCTTAACCCAAAGTTGTCCGATTTAAAACCAGGTGCTAGCAGCGGAGCAAATAAAGAGTTCCAGATTTCTCTTAAACGAACTTACATTATTTGTTAGGGTGTTTTGTTCCTAAGGACCCAAGTTCACTTTGGGCTCGTAGGGGGTGCTCGCACCTCACCGGGACCACAGAGAGTCTGCAGAGGATTTTTTTTCTTAAAGCAATCAACAACGGCACAACTTTTCGCAGGAAGGGAACATACGCGCACACATATAAGAAAACTTGTCTAGATTCCCGTATGGATCATTAAACACACACATAGCCCCCGAGAGGCACAGTAGTGCTTAACAGCGATGAACGTTTTCAATGTCATATGGGGTGCCTGTATGTAAGTACCTGATAGAATCAGAATCCCGGGACCACTGATTTTGGGGATTGGTTATGTATATTTTTTTTTCTTTCCTTCTTTTTCTTTCTTTTTTATTTTTTGATTTTATTTTTTAGAAGGTAACAGAACAGACGAGTTTCTAATCTCTGTAGGTAAAGTCATATCTGCGCTTCTAAGGGTGAAAAGACTGGGAACGTCTCTCTGACCTGCGACTGGGATCATATATTGTTCTAAAGTAGAAACGTCAAAGTAAAGTCATTTACCACCTGGATGTCCTTGACTTGGGACGATTAAAGTTTAATCCGAGGTGTGTGCACAGTTTTACCGTGTTATTTAAACACATCAAAGGTCATAAAAGGATTCCAAGAGCATGAGTCGCACAACAGAGAGCTCTCTCTGTGGAAAAATCGGTGTTTTATTCTAGCCTAAGATCCAGAATGCTCTTTAAAGAAAAATTAAACAAAGAGGGGAAGAAAAGAGGGGGGAGGATGATAAAGGGAAAGGGATTTAATTTCTAAAGGGGGTGGCAGACATCAAGAGGCTAGAGGGTCGGGGTCTGGGGGGTACACCCGGGAAAGGACAGAGCCTTCAATTATCATTAGCTGTGCAGACATCTAGTGGGAAACACTCGCAATTGCACCCTGACCTCTTCCGTCCCGCGAGAAGGCGCTTACCCCGACTCCTCGGACGCATCGCTCCCCTCTTCTTCATTCCTCTCCTTTCTTCCGGCCGCCGCGGACCCCTGCCGCTGCAGCGGAGCCGCCGTCGCTGAGCTCTGAGCCGGGACCGGGGATGGCGGCACCCCGTTGAGCGGCCTCCGCTCGCCCCCATTGGAGGCTCCCGGTGCCCCGCCCGGGTCCTGCCCCGGCGGGACCGGCCCCCGGCCGGCACCAGCCCCACGACCCCTGCAGCGCGTCGTGCTGCTCCGCCCGGTGCCTCTCTCTCTTTGCCACGGGCGGTGCTTGAAACTGAGGCAACGATATCCACCTTCCCCCCGCAGCCTCCGGGGCTCTGTTTACCCTCGCAAATACCTGCCTGTTATCTCTAGCAGGGGACAGGAGCTTACCCCGGCGCCGGCGGAGCCACCCGAGCAAGCAGGGACATGCTGGGCGCTGCCACCCTCCGCTCCCGGTGGGACGGGGGACACCCGAGCTTACTCAAAACCCTTCCCGCTCCTTTCTGTGCTCCAGATCTCGGCAGGGGTAGGCAGAAAAGACGGGGTGGGGGGGAAGAGAAGGAGATGAGGGGGCTGGCTAGAAACATGAGGGAGAGCTCGGCTCCAGGTTTCCCTTGCGCCACAGCGGAAATTCGTGTCTTCATTTATCCCTTGGGTTTTGGGGAGAGGACGGAAGAGCGGGCAAAGAGGAAAAGAGGAAGAGGGAGGCGTTGACCTTGAGCTTTGAACCATGTGTTGGCATCTTAGAGACCTGTGCCGGCGGGTGCCAGGCTGCCCCGGTGTAGCAGGTGGCTTGTCCTTGGGCACGAAAGGCGTTTCCAAGCTGCAGTGGGACCCAGTGCCAGCATCTCCCCAGTTTTGTGGAGAGTTAGGGGATATTTTCTAAATCGAGTGGTCTCCTCCCATCCCATCTTTCTTCTTTTCCCAAGGAGTTCAGATCACTTCCAACTTCTTAGCTGCTACCTAATCCTGTGGCAGCTGAGATGTGGGAAGCCCCACCACCTGCCCAAAGGATGCGGAGGGGGAGCACCGGAGGAATCCTCCACTTTGTGAAGACTCAAACTACAGTTCTTACAGCCCACACATTTTTCTCCGGGTTCGTTTTTACTAGGCAGGGGTTTCCTTGTCAGTTTGTTACTTCAGCGACTTCTACCGAGACCACATTTCGATTTCTGAGTATCAGAAATCTTTACAGGTCCTAAAAAGCCGTTATCTTTTCTCTCCTCTTCCTCTCCCTTTTCTCTCACGTTGCTAGTCACCTGCTATTCCCAAAGACTTCCCTGGCTTGCAGGTATGCTCCTCACTTCGGAGACAAAAAAGACCCCTTTGGGTACCCAGAAAGGGGAAGAAACATCTTGCTATGAGCATGCAGGTTTGAATTATTAGGCTGTAAATTTCGTACCGTGATAAAAGCTTCAGCTGTGTTGTTCAATATTAAAGTTTTTGGCAATAGCATCACTTGGGGTTTTTTACTTCCTTTAACCCCTGCCTCAGACCTACATTCCCTCCTCACAGATTTCTGAGAAAATCTTTCATGTTTCGTTTTAATATCTCATATATACGTTTCAGGTTTCTTAGCTGGTATACAAATAAGAACAGACATATGGCAGGAACATTTGATGTTTGCAAACGGGCAGAGGATACTTGCTAACCGATTTCCGCTCTGTATTTATATGGGATTCTCTTTTTATATATAGGCAGCTTTTATGGCAGTTGGGATATTCTTGCTCACAGTTTTTAAGGTTTCGATCCTGTGGTTATTGTTAAAAAAGTAGTATAATCCATCACACACACTAACCTCCAGTAAATTCAGCTTAATCTTAATTCTTTCACTGGGATAGCCGCATACATAATGACTTCCCAGCTACAGTGGATTTTTGTTTTTCCTTTTGCAATGGTCTTGCCATCCTACCAAAGATAAGAATTTGACTGCAAGCGCATTATGAAATAACGGTTACTAGGCAGTGTCCAAACTTCCTAGGAACCTCAGCACAAACTTCTGACCTGTCTTTAATGACCCCCAGGGTAGCCACAGACCCTGAACCCACCTCCCTCCAGCCTCCCGCGAAAATTAATAGGTCAGACAAGCTCCCTCTCCTTTATTTGCCAAATATTTACATCGCCCAAAGTGGTGATGACGTGTATGTTCGTGCCTTCGCCACCTCATAGCGGAATTATTCCTTGTAGGTAAAACTTCCTGGCGGATTATGGGACCGGGAGCGGGGTCCTCCCCTACTGCAGGTGGGCTCCGGTCCCGGGGCCCCGAGACGTGTCCCGCCTCCTCCTGCGTTCTCCCCATCCCCACCGGGGCTGCTGCCGCGTCCTCATAGCCTGGGCCAGACCAGTTTCTCCTGGCTACACACACAGGTTTCAGCCTGGATCCGTGTCCACACGCCGTTCTGGATTTCTCCAGATAGAGAAAGCCTCTGGACTGAGAAGTTGTTGACCTGAGAACAGGGAGAAACCAGTGTCCGGCGGATATAGATACTTCTGCTGAGCAAAGAAACACCAGCCTTTATGTTTCTCTTGCAACACCACCTACGAGCTGTTGCTTTATGCTACATCCAGCTGGGCTTTTCTTCTTCTTTTCTTTCTTTCATTTTCTTTTTAGGGAGGCGGGGTGGCAGAGGGCTGCGCCAGGAGATGACAGATGATTTGACATAGTCCCCACACTCGGCAAGAGAAACTGCAAAGAAATATTGTCTTGTGAAACTGGATGACAATTAGTAATTACTGGCAGGCAGCGAGTATCTTCCCTACAATGGGGAGGAAGCTGCTCGGAGCCGGGATACTCACTAGCTGGCACCAGGGCAGCCACATCTGCAGGAAGGCTGCTCAAGGTTGCATGGAAGGGGCCGGGGGAATTTCTTCCCTTAGGTATCTGCCCCGGGAGAGCAGGGGGTATGCCCGACTAGAGACTAACCTTTATTATTTCGCCTCTCATTATTTCGTATGTCAGAGTGGTTGCTGTGAAAACACTCCTTTTTCTCCGTGCCATTATTGAACTAAATATACTTTGGCTCCCGGGATGTTGCGAATTGTCTTCCGAGCGTGGGAACCTGGTTGTGCGCCCTGAGCTCCGCTCCAGCTCCTTGGCACCAGCCTGGCTCCTTCTCCCCGGGTATCTCTCTCAGAAGGCTCACAGTACTGCCGCAGGGCTGCTTTTTCTGGGCTGAGGCCGTCCCTGCTCTTTCCCTTCCTCCCTGCCTCAGGCATGCGGAGAGGGTGGAAGAGCCTGCGTCCGCTCCTAGGTGCGGGGAGAGACACAGGGTGGCAATGCCAGGTGGCACCGGGGATCCCCAGCTGACAGTCACCTTCAAGGACCCCCAGTTCGATGTGCTTGGGCAAATGGAGTCCGTATCCCAGATGAGAAGCTCTAAGCCCAGGCATGGGCAGATGGGGGCTGCAGTAGTGCTCTGAGTGCAGGTTAATTCCCGACCGACTCTGCTCCCACCTTTCCTGATGAACCACCAGCCACAAACACAGCACTTTAGGCTGAGCCTAGAGTAAATAACATCTTAGAAGTACAGTCAGCTGTCGCGTATGTAAGAATGGGATTTAGCCTTCAACAGGGCCACATATGTAAGTGCTTATCTAAAGAAGACATAAAATACAATAAGCTTTTTGGAAAAATTCATGATTCAGCAAAAATGAAGGGAGTAATATACTTATCCAGAGATGCAAGTTATCTGCTAGTCTGCATTTGGTTGGTGTTATGTTTAAAGGAAAATACTGTATAATTCCTATTTAGAGAATGTGTTCACGGTATGGATGGAAAGACATTAGTTCCATCTGACATGAAGAGTAGCAAATGTCTCTTGTTATTAAAGACAGCACGTATTACATGTACCTGAGAAATGGACCCTAGGCGCTAGAAAACATTTTCTAGATCCCGATTTTAATGGAGTTTTTTACCAAATAAATTTTTAACAGAAATGTGTGTGCTTGGTGAAATGTAAAGCTAATTGGAGAGCACGGTATCGAGTAACTTTCTGCTGGGAGGTGGTTGGTACTCAGAGCACCCACGACATGGACGAAGGGCATTTAAGCAGTGCTGAGGGCTCAGCCGAGTCCAGCTGCCTCTTTCTGCCCGAAACTGATCGCAGATCCGTGCAGATGGTGAGGTTCTCCTCTTGAAGCGTGTCCCCATGGTTGTCCCCGCAGGGTCCCACCCTTGCGAGAAGGAGGCTTTCACCAAGTCAGAGGTGGGATGTGCCTGTGGGTGGGAGAGGGCCAGTGGGAACCCCATCCCGGGGCTGAGGGGCGCCCCACTCTCCCCTGGAGCCCTCCTTGCTCCAGCACGACCCTCGGAGAGGATATGAACTCAGCGTGTGGTGAGGCAAGAGGCATGTGTATGGTCACACGCACACCCTACAGCCAGGGCTAGGAGTCATGGGGCCCGTCTCAGGTGTGCGCGCCCGTTGCCTGCCTGGGTGCTCGCTCCCGCACGGCAACGCACCTCCCTTCTCACCAGCTGCCTGCTGACAAAAAACCCAAAGAGGTGGACGAAATGTACCTAGGGGAAAACCCAAAACATCTAAAGGCTAGCCCCGTCTGTGCCGGGGAGTTGGAAGGAGCCGTGGCAAGGTCCCATGGGTCGGAAACGGCACCCGACCGGATGTTCCAGCACAGGTGTGCCTCGAAGTGGCTGCCCATCCCGGTGGAAGTCCCATCCCGAATTGGTGGGCCGGCAGCCCAGTGCCATGCCAGGCGGCGGCCAGGAAGCCCCGCAGATGCCCGGCCTGCTGGAGGAGCCAGCGAAGCAGGGGATATCAGGCATGGGACTTCTCCCACCTCCACTCCTGCCCCTCTCCACACCACCTCTGGCAGAGTTGCAGGGGGCTGCCAGATGCAGCGTGGTTTGGCTTTGTGATTTTTTATTTCCTCTCAGTAGAATGATCTCCACTCATGGCTCAGGCAACTTCCAGCTACAGTCACCCTCCCCTCCTATCCACGCGGTGAGTCCCCATATCTCTTCAGATACACATTAAGGCAGATGCGATTTAGAGCCCCTGTTATGTACAGTCTCATCTGAGCAAAGGGCTGGAGAAGTGAGGAAAAAGAGCTGTTAGACAGACCCAGACATTAGAGATAATCTGCCTCCATCAAGTCAATGTTTTAATCACTAAAACCACTTCTGAAAAGGGAACCAAAAAACCCTCTTGGAGAATGTACTCAAACAGCTGTCTTCCAGTGAAGGCAAACATGTCCAATGTTTCCTGTATGACTTTTTTCTTCCCTCTCTCCCCTTTCTTTCTCCAGATACTGCGCACAGGCGTCTAGCTTTGGGAGGCTCGTTGTTTCCCTAGGTGAAGATATGGCTAGAGACTCAACGTGGAAAAAAAAAATTGATAATAAAAATAATAATAAAGACCCTGCAACTTCTTGGAGAGATCAGCAGAGTCCACTCCTGCCCCTGAGCCCTCCTGCTAGGACGCTGTGTAAATGACACGCTATTACAGGGAATTTGCGGTGAAAAGGGCGTTTTGGAAACAATTTCTCTTGCATTGTAAAGGAAAGAGCAACTTCGGCTTCTCTCCGACAGCTTTTCAAAGGGAAATAAAACAGCACAAAATGGGCCTGAAGCTCAGGAAGAACTTTTTTTTTCCCCTAATGAAAAAGGTGGAGGGATAGGTTTAATTGTAATCAGGCTGCAACAATACACCATGTGATCATGTGGTAGCAATTATTACAAGCTCCCAGCAGAAGTAGAGAGGATATGTTATTTCAGCTCACTGTACCCTGCCTTTATTTTCTTTTCCTTTTTTTCCCTCATAAAAAATGTTGGTCTTCTGGTAGATAAGGCGAGAAATTAATTTACCCTCCTGCAAATCGGAGGATAGACACAACAAAATCAAGGAATATTGACTTGAGTATCTTTTTGTTATCTGTTGTTACTACACATTCATACAAGAATATTTTTGCCTGAAGATGTAACTACGTGATAAGCTACTCCAGTGGCCATTTGCATGGCCAGCCTGGCCTCCTCGTTTATCAGAATTGACTAAGAGTAAACCAAAAATGTTCTCTGCGCCCTTTGTGAGGGCGGACAGAACTGATGGCAAAGAAATCAGCCTGGGTTTGCATGGCAAAATTAATGTAAGTTGTAGGGAGGACTTTATCACTGACAGGGAGCCCGCGAGGGCTTCTCCTCATTGCCACATTTACACAACAGTTTAAGTAAAATATTTTTTGCTGCCTACCACTGCGTAACGCCAGACGTCTGTTGCTTTCTCCCGCCAAATATAAACAGAAAGCTATCGCACCCTCCCTGGAAATGCGCTTGTGAAAATACTCATAGGACAAAAATGTAAAACAAAGCCCCTCTCCCGAAGAAAAAAAGGAAAAAAGCAGGAAAAAAGACCTTGACCTTGAGACAGAAATCAGGATCATTCCCATTTTCACTTTAATCATGTGAAATACCTCCAACATATTTTCTAGAGCTAAAACAGAAAAATAAATAGCACAGAGTGAAGCGATCTGGTGAGATCTCGCTTCATAACGACCAGTCCGTGTCCCACACTTCAGGTGAAAGCAATTATATTATTTTCGAACACACCTCATTTATAGGAAGTGCAGTCTGGAAGCTGGGGTGGACTAAAATAGGTAGGTCCGTACCTAATGTGCGCCTAAGTATTTTTTGAGACGCCTTTGGAAATCTTCTCGGACTCTTCCCCTTCTGCATTTGCTTTTACAAATTCTTCTTATTTTGTAATTATCTCAGCAATCCCTCCCCTCCCCTTAGCACGCAGTGGGAGGGAGAGAGTTAAGATGTCCTGCGAACCCCGCTCGTAAAGCTGCTTACTTCCATTAGAAACACATGAATATCCTGAAATACAAAGTGTCTTTAAAACGGACGCAGGAATGTTTATCTCAATCCTTGATGCTTTAGAAATTGTGGAAGAAAACATCTGTGACAGTACTGCTCCAAATTAACCTTCTGGCAGGTAAATTTCATTTGCTCATGAAAATCAAGTTCGATTAAGGTTCTTGCTCTTGCTATCACTTCACTCCGCTTCTTCTAAGATTCCTGGGCTCTGCAGGACGGAGATTATTAGTGGTATCCAAGATCACCGTTTAGCCCCTTCATTATCAGCTAAGACCTTTTAACGGGTTTAGAGGGATTTAGCTCTGCCACAAATACATATTTTCAGCGATCAGCCACGATTTTCCCCCACTTAATGCTCATTAATTAGCTGTAAGCAGTGAATGGAAAAATAAGAGTGGATTTCCTTGGGCGATAGTTTTTCTGCTCTATTTGTACCATAGCGATTAGCCTACAAGAAATAAGAATTCCCCACAGCCAGGCATTCCCGCGGCAGGGCTCCGGAGGGTGGATGGGGGTGTTATCACACAAAGGCTGGCTTGGAAAAAACCACCCAAAACCTTCTATATGCTCCGTCGACAAACTCCGTATTTGCAAAAGCTGATATTTAGATGAAAACACTTTTTATTTCTCTAAGGAAAGCGAAATTTCAAGGCCTCTTTATGAAAGTAAGTGGCCGTATTTCTATCGCATGGGGAAATTTACAAATTATTTTTATGTTCTCTCTTAAGGCCGAAATCCCTCAGCCCTCACCATGCCAAGACTCTCTGTGGCTTCATGGTGCCAGGAATACACAGTGACCTGGTTCAAAGCACTTGTAATGGCAAAATTCTACCCTCACACCTGCGAAGTGGGTTAAAGGCATCCAAGCACACTCAGGGCAGCCAAGCTTTTTGTAGTACCTGAGATGGGCATGGCCGTGCACTGCGAGGTGGGGCTGCCGCTGAATAGGAAAATCAGTGAGAAATTGCCTGGCTCCAAAAGGATTCACCACCTTTTAAAGTCCTCCTGCTGATCATGGTTGTTCCTCCTCTTGCTCCCTAAGGAATTAGTAGTCGTCTCGGAGGAAACGTTTTAACAGATGTATTTCTCTCCAAGATGTTTTTATACGCTATATAAATGCAAAGCAGCTCCGACGTTTGCATCTCTTGGAAAAAATGTTGAGACTCTACCATACGTTTGTATTTGCTATATCCTAACTTTATTTCGCAAGAAAAGGAAAAAAAAAAAAAAAAAAAAAAGAAAAAAAAAAAGGAGCAAGAAGAAGAAGCAGCAGCTTCGATTGGTCTGTCGGTTGCATGCATGGAAACATTCAATTATCAAGTTAATGTCCCAAAACGAAGCGTTTGTGGGACATGACTAAAGCAATCAGTAAACTCTTTCTGCGTTTTGGTTAATTTATCCAGCACACCCCAAGACTTCAGTTGCAAAAAATAAAAGCTCTTCCACAATTGGTAGGGAACGGTATATGCGCAAGGCGGGGGTTGTCTCGGGCATATTTTTATCCCTGGTGTTCATTACAGCGTCCATGATTTTCGAAGAACATCTGTTCTGCTCGATGCCTTCAGCCCTCACCGTTCCTTTCTAATATTTAATGGTAAATACCCTTTAAGGCAGGAAGGAATTAGAGCTGGGGAATGAAAACTTACTAAGGGGGGGATGAAATCTAAAATAGTTGACTAGGCTTTACTCCTCTCTTGGTGTCAATAATTTATTAAAAGTCAGTCAAATTCTAAAAGCAAAACAAAGGCGTAAATTTCCGCGTCCGACAATAATTGTTTTGCTGCTGCTGCATAAGAGCCCTGCAGATGCCATTTTGCCTCTTCTGAGGAAAAGGTCCCATTCCTTGAATCCCACCGCCATGTCATGGCACGACAGGGACAGTTGTATCTGCTCTTATCACCATGAAAAGCATGGCCCTCTTCCCAAACGACTAAATTGAGCTCTAGAGTGAGGGAGAGATGCAGGGAAGGGAGAAAAGTAAAGCTTTTTAATCTAATCTCCCTTCTCCCTTTTGCACACAGGGCTGGAACAGCCCCAAGTGAGTAAACAAAACAAAAAAACAACCACTAAAACTCAACAGACCGGATGCTCTCCCTTTACCCCCCTCTTCGTCCCCCCAACCCTCCACTACTTGTACAGTTTGCACCGGGTCTGAAAGCTGCAGTTCCACACGGCTTCTCCGTCCTCATGGAAAGGAGCTTGGAAAGCAGAGGCAGATGAGGGAGAAACGCTCCGCGGCTGAAGGAGAAGAGTTTAGAGAGGGGGGCCGAGCTGGGGAGGGGGGCACGAGCTGTGGAGGTTAGTGTTCTCATGGATACCCGCTTTTTAACAAATCAGACAGATCTTCTGGCTGTGAATGACAGTTCTCACATTGGCTAGACTGCAACTTTCAACTTGACCATGGCCTCTAGCCGTGTCTAACCCGTATGTAAAACAGCGCTGCCCCATAGAACTGCCTTCCATTACCACTTCGTGCCCCCCGCCTTCCCCCCGCAGCCCCGTTGCAACGCTATTTTCAGAAGCAGCCTCGAGAAAACAGAGGGAAATAAACCGACCCAGTTCACGCCAGTCAAGCGATGTCTGGCCGGGGGAATCCACAGGTTTCAAAACTGGAGCCTGAAAGAAAAGGAAAAATATGCAGGGAATAAATATTTGCTTTTGGCCATGAGGAAGAATGCGGAAAAGTGTAAGCAAAGTCAAGATGGGAACTCTTCATTGGCTACAATGGAGGAAAAAAGGACTAAAACTGTGCCAAATTAGCAGGGGACTGACAGCTACTCCAGGTATCCCAACCCATCGGAAAAAGCACCTTGAAAAAAGTATAAAACAAAACTCCATGGGCGCCAAAGGGCTATTTCTCATGGCTGGGAGCCCTGCGCTAGGCAAGGAAAAGCCTGCTCGGTAACAATGTACGTCCCGGGATTGCTCTGCGCTTGTAGCCATGAGGACAAAACAATGCGACAACGTCAATGGGAAGCACAATAGGATAATAAATACGCCGAGCTGTCAGGCGCAAAACAAAGCAACATGCAATTGGGGAGGGGGGGAAATAGAATTAGTTTTCAGGATGGGAGAATTTGGGGCTGTTTTGTCCACACGCGAGAAGGCTGAGAACTGTTAACGACGAGATGAACGCTGCTTTAGGTCAAGTTTATTGATAGCTCAGTGATGGAGGGTTTAGAGTTCAAGGTTGTAGGCGAATGACGACGGGAAATGCATCTGCGCCGGTGGGAGAATATTAACAATTGAAATTATTTCTCCCTATGAAAGATTGTAACATTTATCACGAAAAGGGAAAGCAATTGTAGGTTTGTGGGTCCGTTTGGGGTTTGTTTTTTTTTTAGCTTTTGCCTGCAGAGAGGTAGGAGCTTGAAGAAGAATTTTCAGCCGATAAACTATATTTTATCCAGCACGAAAAAGCGCCGTGCGCCCGTGCGCACTGTATAAGCCGACGTGATATTTTATAGCCAAAAAAGATTCAAGCCGAATTGTAGGCCCCGGATTTTATTATTACAACAACGAATAATACAGCAGAGTGGGGATGGAGATCCAGTTAACCCTCCCGCTCCCCGAGCGCGTCCTAAAGGATAATAATACATAAATTCGTGATTTCCTGGTCTGTTCCTCTTATCTGACTTCTGAGGCTTTGTGGCGAGAGGAGCGAGAGGGGTCTTGGGCTTTCGACGGGCGGGAAGGAAGGAGGAAAACACCCAGAAAGGACCCTGGGAGGCTCTGTTTCCAGAGCCTTATCTGTCCCGGCGTGCGGCCCGGGGAGCGCTACTTCACCCTCAGTGTGCGGGGGGCTCCCCTCTCTCCCGGTCCGGGACCCCTTCAACAATCTCTGGGCAGAGGCACTGGTTCAGGCCGGGGAAGGCAGGGGGTCGGAGGGGCGCGGCTCGGCCCCGCTCCCGGTATACGAAAGGAGGCCTCCGGGGCTCCCGCGGCTCTCGATAAGCAGCCCGGGGGAGAAATCCGGCGGGGTGCAGGGGTACCACCGCACCTTCAGGAGCGCGCCGCGGCAACAGTGGGGCCAAAATGCTCACGCCTCGGTGGCGAGGGGAGAGAGAGAGGGAGGGAGGGCCGGAGGGAGGAAGGAGGAAGAAGGGAGGGAGAGGGCGGACAGGCGGTCCCCCCCACCTCTCCTCCCCCCGCCGCGCCCGCGCCCCGCTCTGCAGCAGGGCTGCGCCGTGCCCGCGCCTGTGCCCGCGCCCCCGGGCTGGGACCCGGCCCCGCGCTGTTATGGCGTTATTTAATTATCTCCACTTTATTCCTTCAGATGTTTATCAGCTGCTTTGCATATCACGTGGGGGAGCGCGGCCCAATGAGGGGCGGCCTGGCGCGACACTGGCGCGTCAGCCTTGGTCAAGTCCCGCAGATTCAGTATCTCTTTTTTCAGTCTTTGGGGCTTTTAAAAAAGAGCCACTAGTCTCAATGCGGAGCGGGCTATGACAGCCTCCGTGCTCCTCCACCCCCGCTGGATCGAGCCCGTCATGTTCCTCTACGACAACAGCCTGGATGAGATCAATAAGAACATGGACGGGTTTCACGCCGGCAGCAACTTCGCGGCGGCGGCGGCGGCCAACCCCTGCCGCAACCTGATGGCTCACCCAGCGCCCCTGGCCGCCCCCAGCGCCGCTGCCTACACCTCCAGCGAGGCCCCTGCCGCCGGCATGGCTGAGCCCGCTGTCAAGCAGTGCAGCCCCTGCTCGGCCGCCGTGCAAAGCTCCTCCGGCGCCGCGCTACCCTATGGCTACTTCGGCAGCGGCTACTACCCCTGCCGCATGACCCACCACAACGCCATCAAATCCTGCTCCCAGCCCGCCTCCACCTTCGCCGATAAGTACATGGACACTTCGGTCTCTGGCGAGGAGTTCACGTCGCGGGCCAAGGAGTTCGCCTTCTACCAGGGCTACGCTGCCGGGCCCTACCAGCCGGTGCCTGGCTATTTGGATATGCCTGTAGTGCCCGCCATCGGCGGCCCCGGGGAGCCGCGCCACGATCCCCTGCTCCCCATGGACAGCTACCAGCCTTGGGCCATCACCAATGGGTGGAATGGGCAAGTGTACTGCCCCAAGGAGCAGAGCCAGCCGCCTCACCTCTGGAAATCCACCCTCCCGGGTAATACACCTGCATGACTCCCCTGCAACTTCCCCCCCTTTCTTCTCTTCCCCCACTCACCTCTCCCGGGTATCTCACCAGCGGGGCTCCGGGATCATCCCCGGGCTGACCGTTCCCAGCCCCCCTCGCGGTCCCCAGCCCCATCTCGCACATGCCCCGGCTGCGCCGGAGAGGCCCCGGTGCCGCCCCCTGCCCCCCGCCGGCTCACGGCGCATCCCGCCTAGCCCGCCCGGCCCCGCTGCCGGCAACGGGAGAGGAAACAGCTGAAAAGGGCCGCGGGGAGGGCTGCGATACTATTTCCCGTAAATGCTGGAGGACGCAGGCTGGGGCAATGGCTGCAGCCCCGCGCGGTTCTCCCCCGAGTCTGTGGCCGCGGCTGTGTCTGTCTGACAGCAGCGAGCCGTTCCGCGCCTGAAAGCTGCCTGTGGCGGCCAGGCAAAGGAAGCCCCGGAGGCTAAGCTGGGCTTTAGCAGCCGGGCTGGAGCGGGACAGGCAGGGACTGCGCTGTAACTCTGAGCCCTGCACCTCTTGTAGATGTCCTGAGGTGTTCTAGCGATTTTCTAACGCTTCCCTCCGTGGTTTTTCTGTTCCAGACGTCGTTTCGCATCCCTCGGACGCGAACTCGTACAGACGTGGGAGAAAGAAACGAGTGCCTTACACAAAGGTCCAGTTAAAAGAACTCGAAAGGGAATATGCTACAAATAAATTCATAACCAAAGACAAACGGAGGAGGATATCGGCGACTACAAATCTATCAGAGAGACAGGTCACAATCTGGTTCCAAAACAGAAGGGTCAAAGAGAAAAAAGTGATCAACAAATTGAAGACCACCAGTTAATGGATTAAAAGTGGAGAAGCAGCAACTCAGAAGTTTCAGAACATTTTTTTTTTCGTGTTCATATTAAAATAATTATTAATAATAATTAAAAAGAGAAAAGACAATGAACCTCTTCTTTCAGAACAAGAGATCTGTATCTTTGGAATGATAGCTTTTTTTTTTTTCTTCTACTTTTGATTTTTTTTTTTAATATTGCTGTTTCAAAATGGCTAAAACTGACAGTTCTCCTGAAATCCCAAGCAGCAAGCCAGTATCACTGACAGACTGGAAAGCCCACCCGCCCAGCACCGACAGATACACTTGCAATTCAGACACGCTTTTCTGAGAAACTTGTAAGTATTTCTACGACCTTATTATTTGAGAAGACTCTTCGTGGCCACGATGCAAGAGGTGGTTAACGTGAGGATGTCGATGTGGACACATAATTTGGTTTTCTTCCATTGCAATCCAAACTGTATGTTGAATGACTGCTCAGGTAAACCATAGTGGGAAAAAAAATACAATTACTGTAAGATTTTAAACAATGCATTTAATGTCGAAAAATAATAATAAACCTTGAAGGTACTGAATAAGGATTTCAGAGACATCAGTAATGAAGGAAGCTCTGTGGAGGATCTATCTTGATAGCAAATTCTAAAACATCGCGAAGTAGTGGGGATAGGAAGGAAAATGTTTGCTTGGAGATGTCTTTCGGTTTTGATTTTTATTTTCAACAGATGATTTCTTGTCATCTGAACTGGTTTTTCTGTTGTTTATTTTTCTCCTGGAGACCATACAATCGATACCTTTTTAAGGACTATGCCTATTATAAACCTTAAATAATCTTCAAGAATTCATACTCTAAGTCCCCGGAAAATTTTTAATATTTGACTCTGGGTGGATACAAAACCCGTGAACATTGGCGTTTCTTTGCAGTAGGAAAAAACCCCAAACCCTTCCTAGAAAAAAAATCCAAGAACTTTTGACTGAAATACATTTTCCCCAGAAGTATTTTGATTTATATAATCTATATTTTGATCTATAAGTAATTAGTCGTTTCTCCTTGTTTATTGTCTGTTTATGAGGCCGCAGTAGAACGTTTAGGGATTCTTTTTACAGCACCTTTTAATCCAATCAGTTATTTCAACCAGCACATTATTTTGTTTTTATTCACTATAAGAAGCTATCTTGTAAATAATAAAAAAAAAAAATCAGCGCACTGTGAAAATGTACTTGTGCACCCTCTTTTTTTATATATATATATATTTCTACTGAAAAATGAAAACCCGAGACGTGTAGACAGGTATAGTAGTATTAATACTGTTAATAAAATAGTCACTGTAATAAACCCTGAAAGAAATACTCTTTATTTTTCCATGCCTACATGCATTTCATCAGCAAAAAAATATAATGTATCTGTCTCATAATTGTAATACCGTTGTGTTCCATTACGTAGTTTATGTGTATATAGTGGGGTCTCCAGAAGGACTGCGTTTATCTGGGCACTGGCACGCCTGATAAGCAGTGTTCCTAAACTATAAATATTTCAGTAATGTTGAGCAGTGGTTTTGCCGTGGGGCTGGGGGCCGGGGGCAGGAAGTAGTGGATGATACCCGCGCAGCGCTGCGGCCCTAGCTGGGAAATGGAGGCCAGCGGCCGGCTTTTGAGACAAGGGAAGCTGGCCAGGCCAGCGATGCCTCGTCGGGAAGGTGTGGGGAGGCCTGCCTGGCGATGACAGGACGGGCAAGGCCTGAAACCTTGACCTTGAGGGAAAAACTGCCGATTTGTGACCTTGACTTTTGACAGCTACCCGCGCCGGAGCCATCTGCGGGCCGACAGCGCCACCTCGTGGCCGCCGCCGTGCTGCGCCCGCACCTGGCCGCGCCCGCGCAGCATCCTCCCCGCCGGCGGACGCGCGCACTTGTGGGACCCGCGTATCTTTGTGAGTAGAATACGCCTGAGCTTGCAAGGCAGAGCACAGAGCAATTTGTGCTCTGCTCTCTCTTGTCTTTCTCGTGGTAGCAGGACACCGGTGAACCCTAGCCGCGCGTAAAAATCGGTGCTCAGCCAGTGCCCGGCGAGGGGATGAGGGTGCAGGGAGAGGAACCGCCGGTGTCTGACTGGTGCTGTGAGAGGCGGGAGGGTTCGGTCGGGCACAGATGTTTGCTTTCACCACCCGTCTCCTGCGGTGGTCTGCAGCTCTAATTAGAGCTACTGGGGGGACCTTTACGGTGCATTTAGAGGGTATCAGATACCACGCTCTCTGAGCACTTCTAGCTTTACATTTGTGAAATTCAAAAGGAGCCACCTCGATAGGGATCAGCTCTAAGCGCTTTCCGCCCCTCAGATCTGGCTGTAACGCGTTCGTGCAATAACTTACATGAAAAGTACCTGCGGGACCAGGATCTGTTTTCCAGGAGGCTAGCATGTTGGGGCTTTGCGCTCCATCCGTGCAGGTTTTTTAACCTTCCTGAAGTGTGTGGGAGCCTTTCGGGGTGCGGAGGGACCGCGGAGTGCTGTGTTTTTTCAAGCCGTGGAAAACCCGCTGCTGCGGAGCATGAGAATATTGGTTGCATCTCTTCGGAGACCGGACAGGAATATTCTGGGCGAGATTTCCGCCGTCCCGCTCCAAAAATAGACGGGAAGAGGTATAGAAATGGCAGCTGGTTTGCAGGCCCTGCAGTTGAGCCGTGCTTTGGGGTGACACCGTGCCCCTCTATGGGGGCTGAGAACAGCCCTTTATAACGAGAACGGTGACGGCCGGCGACCTGCTGCATATGGGCTAGGGGACCTGCTTGGGACCCCCCTCGCCCTCGGGGAGCCAGCAGCATCCACGACTCCCGCGGCCTGTGGCTTTCATCGGGGCTGGTGCAGGCAGCAAGCGCCGCTCTGGGGTTGGGGTTACTGAAGCCGCCCGCATACTCTTTTCCCGGTTGCACCCTGAGCGAGGTCGGGGGCTGTGGACTGGCTCTGGTGGCTGGTCTCCCACCGGCTGTACCTGACGCCCGCGAGCAGATACTCGCCCGTTGTCTCGACTGCAAGCACCGGACAGCCACATTTCCTCCTCCTCTTTGCAACTCATTCTCCTGAAGGAGCTCAATTGCCTGGAGAAAGCCACTTGTAAATTACACTTGTTCTCTCAACAAGTGAATAATTCTATTTATTCCGCTATATTTCGCAACCTGTATAATTATTGCATGAGACATGCCGCAAATTACATGTACTACAGGTCGGAGATGGGGGAGATAGGCAGGATTCGAGTCTTCCGTATCCTAGGCAGGATCTTCTATTTTCACACCATGCCCCGGAGCGATATAATTCAAGGGCGCCTTGAAAGAAACCCGCAAAGAGAATATGGCCGACATTAGTAAAATAACAGGGGTTTGCTTTTTGTTGGGTTATTTTTTTTTTTCCTTTAATGGTAACTTTTAATCGGAGCTAGCGTTTGAAGATTGTTTTCACACTGATCTACCTACCGTTCAAATCTGCTAAACATTTCTAGACTGACCGTGGATTAGCGAATTTAAATTCCCACTGCTGTTCAAATGGCTCTGCCGCATATATATTTCACAGGGTAAAAAGGGGAGCGTTTGACCCGCGATCGCTGGCAGGAGTAAGGTAACATTTTGGATCGGACCCCTGCTACAATGTAAGTCAGCGCCTAGGCTCTTGCGGGCTTCAACGGGAGGAGCAGGTCGTGCTTGCCGGCCTTGCAAACGAGAGTCCCCTCCGGGAAAAGGGATCGGGCTGGCTGCGGAGCTCCCCCATCCCGCTGGGGTGTCTCTCCCTGACAACCGGGCGTGCAACGGCTTCGCTCCTGAGGTTCCACTCTCGGTTCTGCGGTGCCAGCAGCTCCTCTCGTATTCGCTGCCACCTCTTCGGTCCCGACTCGAGGCCGAACTCGGAAAATGTCTTATGGGGGGCGAATGCCTTGGTCAGGTGAGTAAAGGTCGGGAACTCCGGGAACCCAAGATGAGGGGACCGCGGGGAGCGGTGGTGCCCGGCGGAACCCTCCGCGACGCGGATTCAGAGCACCTAGACGGGTGTGTCTGAGGTTTTACGAGCCGCGAAAGATTCCCTGTGTGCGGGTCTTGCGGGGCCTGCCCGCCCTCGCATTGGTTTCACCGCATGTCTGGCGACCCACGGCTACACACCGCGCCCCCATCCCTTCGTCCCTCGGCCAGGTCGGTGTGGTCTCGGAGCGTGGGAGAGAGCGGGTGGGTAGGTGTGTGTGTGTTCGTGTTATTTATTACCTTCATTTACCGTCCAAAAGCTGTTGGCACATACATTTTCAAGTACAAATTGCTGTTGTATTACATATTCCCCTCTCACCAATCTGCCGCCAGGGTCCTAAAATACATCCCTAATATGTTTTACAAATAAATATGTCACCAACGAAAATAATTAAGCAACGTGAAACATTACCTCACGAATCCTGTCCCTGCACGCGGTTCGGGCAGAATTATTGTTATATTCCCCGCGTTACCGAGAATGTATTTAAACGGTGGTGGGGAACTTATTGTGCCTGGCTCACTGCGCAGTTATATGTGCGAGGAGGTTTATTTCCAGACATTAAAAAATAAACAAATAAAAATGCCAGAAAAAGAATTTGAAAAGAAAACAAACACAAAATTAAAAAACAAAGCTTTCATAACCAAAGTAGGGTCTCTATTTTCTCAGTTCCCCTGAAATTAAAATATTCAGTATATTAGGTATAATATTTAAGCGGGTGTTCCGAGGGATGCAAGGGACAGAGGGGAAAAATTATTACTGTATATTGGGCTTATTTCTTGAAACATTAATGTCAGAGAGGTATTTTATTCCCCGTGTAAAACGCAAAACATAATTGAAGACCAAAAGAGATTAGTTCAGTTTCACTTCAAGTAATTCTTGCGGAATTCAGCCATGTCTACTTTGATTCCCAGTGTCTGAGCGTGTTAGATTAAGGTCACCTAATTCTGGGTGTCCTTGGACCCTCAGATTTGGAATTCCCATGGACAGACAGTGTCCTTTACTGCTCTGAGGCTGGCGGGCGGGTACAGCAAATGTTTTGTATTTTTTCCCACCAAGAGAATAATCCGGTATTTAATCTATCCCCGCCTCTAGCTCTTGGCAGTAGCAAAGGTGGTTTGCTATGGGAAATAAACCTTGACAGGAGCATCTTTCTGAAAAGAATAAGTAGAACTGCAAAGCGGTATCTTTTTCGGTCTCCTTTTGCTCGAAAAGGCTCCTGCTTAAAAACCCCCGGTAGGCGAGATAGCCTTAGCAGCAAACAGACAAAATATGGTGCTCAGTATCGACATGCTCAGGAAAGAAAATCGCCCATAACTTCCAGAGCAGCGCCCTTATTTTGTATGCCTCTGAGAGAATGGGTAAGCATCTCGGCCTTTAGCCTATAAATTAGATATTCAAAACTAAAAAAATGGCTATAGCTTAAATAAAGCCCCATTCCTGATGCATTTCAGCATTCTCCGTGGGCAGCGTTTGCAATAATATCAAGACAGCGTTTAATAAAAAAAAAGAGTATTGTCAGGCTCTAAAAGGCCGTTTGTTGCCATTCATAACTCGGAGATGTGTTTTAATGCACTTTAATGATGATTTGAAGAGATGACTTTGCGCGTTCTCGGCCGGTAAAGGAGTGCAAAATGAGAGGGGGGGCCGAGACAGGGGTTGGCTTTTCCGCGTGGGACGGCGGAGATGTGGGGCGGTGGGGGCCTGGCCGATGCGCCCCTACGGTGGATGTTTTAACCACTCCGAGAGCCCTTCCCTGCCCCCCTGGCCCCCTCCTCCTTGAATGCAGCTGATTCATGAACTAGGGTACGAAATGCAAATGTTCATTAAGTCTGTATTCCCTCCCTCCTCCCTCCATCCCCCCCCCCTCCCCCCCACCCCCTTCCCAAAAAAAAAAAAC
>WYDI02022123.1:0-20322 GCA_009867235.2 Psittacus erithacus | reverse complement strand
TCCCTGGCAGTGTTCAAGGCCAGGTTGGACACAGGGGCTTGGAGCAAGCTGCTCTAGTGGAAGATGTCCCTGCCTGTCGCAGGGGTTGGAGCTGGATGAGCTTCAAGGTCTCTTCCAACCCAAACCAGTCTGGGATTCTATGATATTGAGACCTATAGTGATTATTTGCCTGGCTTATGCATAGATCAATCTTCTGGCTTTAAATGTGCTTTGAAAATAAACACTTTCACATAATTATATATAATATTATTTGCCTCCTTCACACCTGGTCGACGAGAGTGGAAAGTTTGGGTGATGCCAAGACAAGGGCTGTCTCTGGAACATCCTCTTGTCCTTGGAGAAGGCTGCAAAGCTCTGCCTTAATACCAACATGGTCGCAGGTAAAGGACCCTGCATGAAGGTTCCGTCGTCTTCTGGGTCAGAAATGTCCTTTGTTTGCTGGAAGCCACAAAGCAGAGCAGAAAAGGTCTCAGCTGTGGTCTTTGGAAAGCAGCTGAGCCTGGCGCCATCTTCTTGCTTGGATAAAACAATCCTGGAGCCCTTCACTCTGCCTTGGGATTAAGAAGATTGAAACAGTGGCTGTGAGCTGCACTTCTTAAAGCTCAAGAAAAAGAAACAGGTAGGATTAGGGCAAAGCAAGTCCCAAGTTTAGCAACAAGTCTCAAGCTTAGGGACTTGCTTTGCCCCTGAGCTTGATTTCTTGTCCTTCAGGCTCCTGCAGACTCAGTCCTGTCACTCAGGAAATATGCTGCTGCATGTGAAAGTGGAGCAAAGGCCTCGAGAACAGCAATGCCTGGGAAAGAGTGAAACTGCTGACAAAGCCTGGCCTGTGATGTGCCAAAATCCCTTTAATTTTGGTGTGGTCAAAGCAGCAAAGGGAGACAGACCCGTTTTACCAGTGCCTATGTATAGACCCATGAGCTCATAGTTTCCTACAGCGGAGAGCATTCAGAGTATGGGAAACAGGAATTTCCACCCCGCCTCAATGCCAGCAGAGAGCAAACTGAAGTAGAGAGCTCCTTGACTGCCCCAGATCTGGTCTTGCTGGCCCAGATCCCTTGCTCAGCACCGGAGATCTTGGTGGATGCAAACAGCCCTGGTACCTCCAGTGGCACCAGGAAGGGACCAAGGGTGGGGATGCCGACCCAGGGGTGACTGCGTAGCCTCAGCCCTGGCATGATCTACCTGAAGAGGTTTCAGCCTCCATTTCAGACCATCCCAAGAAAACCGGGGTAACAAGTGGAGTGATTTAGTCCCGGATCATCACAGAGGTGTGGAAGGTGCTGATGTGCTCCGGGGCTCCCTTCAGCAAGGAACAGGCTTCCTGGCTGCACAGGTCCCCCTTGCGGCACAAGCCTCCCACCCCAGGTGCTCTCTGCGAGGGCAGATGCTGTTTGCAGCTGCCCCAGTGCATGGGTGTCCCAGTGCGGATGCACACACCTTATTCTCCCAGAAACCAGCCCCATGTTGTAACCAACTGCTGTGACCATGAGCAACTGATACTGCTGCCCACGTTGCACCCTGCACCCTGCCCCGCACCCAGCTTCGTGGAAACACCTCTCCTGCCCATGGGGGGACCCAGGGGTCATCTCAGGAGGTGAAAGATGCATCTCCTCTTCTGCCTGTTACATAGACCCTGCAGAGCCCTGGGAATCTTTGTGAAGCTGGAGGAGCTCAGGGCTGGGAATGGCTCTGCAGAGCACCTCTGCCCCAACGCAAGACCTCCCTTTATGTCCAGGTTTTTCCTAGTGGCTTTCCATGATGGAGATGGGGCATTCAGGCCCCTTAATGGTGCAAATCCAGGTACTGAGGGTGCACAGAGGCAGGAAAACCATGCAGGCAGGAGCCTTGGGGCCACTGTGCTTGTCCTAGGGACCTTCTCTGTATGTGACAAGTAGCACCGAGAGCCACTTGGACAGACTGACATGGGCTGGCAGCTCTGTGGCCACTGGCCTGGCTGAGGGGTGGCTGGAAAGAGACGAAATTAAGCAGGAGCAATCCACCCTGTAAGGCTCTACAGGGAAGGTGCTTCTCAGCTTCTTGCCTGGGGGTCGGGTGAGGGATGGGCAGCACCTTAGAATACGGGTAAAGCCACAGGGAGCCTTCTCTGTGTGGGTTTCCAGCCTGCACATGGTCAAATGGTGACTGAGGAGCCAAGGAGTCACCTATAGCAGCTGAGATGGCCAAGCATGAGGCTCCTGCCTGCCCTGAGCCCCGAGCTCCTGCTGCTGTCTGGACCATGGCTCCCAGAGATGCTGGAACTCTTCAGGAACGGGTGCAAGGCAGTGGTGGCCCCACTCCTGCCTGAGTGCATGCGTTGGGCCATGAACCCCCACAGCGAGGCTCTGGTGAATGTCTGACAGTGTAAGATGGGGAAAGCAGGGCTGCAGGGATGAGCAGGGGGGAGGAGGAGGGGAGGGGATGCGGGGATGTGACCAAGGTGTGGGATGGGAGTTATGGTGAGTGGAGGCAAAAAGTGCTTGTCGGGAGTCCGGCCCCTGTGCAGGGTGCTGCAGTTCACGTGCTTTGGGGTCCCGGCATCCCCTTCAGTGCCTGTTTCACTGGGGTTTGACCCCAGGGACAAGCCCAGCTACACCTTTCCATGAGGGAAAGCAGCCTCCTGTCCCTGCCTTCCAATGCCTGATGCAGGCTCCTCACCCACTCCCTGGCCAACCAGGCCAGCATTGGGCCTTTAAAACCCAAACGGGTTCCTCCGCATTCACTCCCCGGGAGCTGTCCCTGTCCCTGCTCCAGCCTTTGTGCAACGCAGCCACATGAAGCGCACAGCCAACACCTCTGTGCTGTGAGTCCCTGTGCCCTGCCCAGCAGATGCCCTGCTGCTGGGGACAATGCATGGAGGAGCCCCTGCCCCGGTGCCCTGCAGCAGGTAGGGGGGCTTTGGGGCACAGAGGAGTAGGTGCATGGGGGTAGGGTCCCCTTCTGCAGCGCTTTTGGGGAGCATCCAAGTCCTTCTTCACTCCTAAACCAGAGCAGGAACCTGGATCTTCCTTCTCTTGCATGGGGGGGGGATGTCTCATTGTCTTTCCCCTAGCCACCCCGCTACAGGGGGTGGCTCCTGCAAGAAAAGGGCAGCCAAGGAAGGGATGGCAAACCCTCCAGAACTGGGCTTCAGGATGTCCATGGGCATGGCCGTGTGGAACAAGAGGGGTGCATGTTTGGTTTGGGCTTGAAAATGCTACAAGGTCTGGAAAAACCTGCAGGTTTAAAGAAGCTGCAGCGCCTGAACTGGTCTAAGAGCAGGGAGCTGAGCAGAGAAACCTTCTTTCCCACTCTTTTCTCTCCTCTCCCTTTCCCCTTTCTCCTCTCCCTTCTCCCCTCTGCCTCCCCTGAAGCCGTTTCTCTCCTTCGGACGTGCCCGGGGCACCCACAGACCAGGATGCAGGCCTGGGGCTCGCAGCGTCCCCCCGTGCCGCGGGGCAGGGTGGGTCCGGGTGAGCTGCTCGGCTCTGCCCTGCCCGGCTCTGCCCTGCTCGGCTCTGCCCTGGCCGCTCAGAGTAACCGGGACGCGGGAGCCGAGCGCCAGCAGGAGCGAGGGGACGGTGACGGCCTGGCCCCGAGCCTGGGACACCCCCCACAGCCTGGGGTGGGTGCTTGCTGCCTGCCGCTCCATCCCGATGGGGGCCTGCGCACTGACCAGGCCTCCCCCTGCTCCTTTCTGCATCCACTGAATGGGAGCATCTCCCTTCCCTTGGCAGGTTTATTTGTGGGATGGGAGTTCCCACCCTCTGCACGGAGTCCCTCGTGGCACAAGCCGAACCTGATTTATCTGTACCAGGCACAGGTGGAAGCAGCTCCTTTCAGGGGCTTACACCTTTTTTCATGTGATTTTGCAGCCATGGATTATTGCCCCCAGTGGATCTAGAGCTGAGGTGCTCCCATCATCTCTCTCTTGCCCCAAGGGTCACACTGAGGGGCTTAATTCTCCTGAGAATGCCCTGCCTTGCTGAGACCACACCTGGTAGCCATTCACGGCAACTGTTAGGGGCCAAAGGGCAAAGGCACGAGAGCAGGAAGGAGAGATGAAGAGGTGAATCACAGAATCATAGAATAGTTTGGGTTGGAAAGGAACTTAAACTTACCCAGATCCAACTTTCCACTAGAGCAGCTTGCTCCAAGCCCCGTGTCCAACCTGGCCTTGAACACTGCCAGGGATGGGGCAGCCACAGCTTCTCTGGGCACCCTGTGCTAGCGCCTCAGCACCCTCACAAGGAAGAGCTTCAGCCTAATCTCCAACCTGAATCTCTTGTGTTTCAGTTTGAACCCATTCCCCCTTGTCTCGTCGCTACAGCCTCTGATGAAAAGTCCCTCTCCAGCATCCTTATAGCCCCCTTCAGATAGTGATCATGATGGTCATTGCAACACAGACCCATATTAACCCGTCGTGCCTCTTCCTGACAGCTGGGGAGTGCCTGTGGCAGGTGCAGAGATGTCTGAGACCTCGTCCAGCAAGGAGGGTGCCCCAGCAGAGTGCCCTGTGTGCTATGAGAAGTTCCAGGTGCTGGAGGCCACGCACCGCAGGCTGAGCTGCGGGCACACCTTCTGCCACGACTGCCTGGTGAAGTGCCTGCTCTGCGCCAAGCTCGACGGCCAGCTCCAGAGCAGCATCATCTGCCCCGTCTGCCGCTACATCACCTTCCTCAGCAAGAAGTCGTCTCCATGGCCACCCAAAGCAGGCACCAACCCCCGGACACTGGAGATGCCTCTGTCACCCTCCTCTTTGTCCCATCTGACCAAAACAGAGGCCAGCAACACCTTGGTGGTGCCCAGTCATTTTGTGAAGTCAGTGCAGAGCTTTGACCAGTGTGGCAGCACAGGGAACAGCGCCCTGGATGCGCACGAAGTCCCAGGAGAGCTGGTGCGGGAAGCCCACATCTTTGTCATCAGCGACCATGGGATGCCACTGGTGGATGCAGGCTGCGGCTCCCTGGAGAGGAGGAGCAGGGTGGAAACATGGAGCTCGGTGTCATCCAGCTCAGCCCTGGGGCTCAAATGCTGCCAGTCACCCATTGCCCTCGCCGTCCTCCTCATCCTTACCGTGGCCATGCTGGCGGCTGTGCTCCCCTGGCTACTGCTGGTGAAGAGGGACTCGTAGCAGGGACGGGGTCAGCCTGGAGACTAGAGGAGTGTCACTGATGCTGGAACAGAGCTAGGGCTGGAACCTGTCTTGAAAAATCCCTGGAGAAATCCAAGAAGCAGCTTTAGGTGAAGCTCTTTCCCCTGGCCAGGGTCTGAATGGACTTGCAGACCTCCTTGCAGACCTCCTTGCAGATCTTTGGGCACTCACAGTGTCACTGTTGGTGTTTTATGCCTCTTTTGGTTTAAATATGGCAGGTCAAACCCTGCTAGTGGGTTCCTCCAGTGTCAGAGAAGGTGATGGCTCCTCCTGCACCCTGTGACAGCATCTGGAGAGAGTGAGGGGGCTGTGCCGGTCCCTCCTCTCCACCTCAGCTGCTGGGGGGCTGTGACCATGGCATCCAAGCACCCAGAGCCCAAGAACAGCCTCTGAGCAGCAGAAGATCAGGGCTGCCAGGCTGTGGGGCTTTTGGAGGTGCCCAGGCTCCCCGGGCTCTTGGGATCATGTGGTGCATGATGCAGCCACCCTGGAGCAGAAACTCATGGATGTGAATCTCTATCAGAGCCTCTAGCTACTGGGCAACAAGGACAGTGAAACCAGAGGATGGAGAGTGTGATTCTCACCCCCTGTGCTCACCGTCTCCTCCGCCAGCCACGTGCTCACCTTCATGATGATGGGAAAGGACGCCAGCTCATCCCACAGGCAGTCCCAGCCATGCCCTCCCTCATCTCCCTCCCTGAGCTCCCCAGAATCCTGGACACCCTCCCAGTGTCATGGGCATCCCTCCTGCCTTGGGGATCCACGGACAGGCAGCAAGGTGTAGGGCAGGGAGTTAAACCAAAGGTCTGGACCATATAAGGAGCAGATTTGGGATCCATTCCTGCTCTCCTCCCTGTGTCTTGGCAGAGGCATATTTCCTTGTCTCCATATCCAGCTCCTGAGGGTTAACACTGGGTGGCTCATTTTCACCTGTGCTGAACAGCTCAGGCACTGTCCTCTCTGGGTCTGGTTCCCCCCAAGGGGAGTCTCAGCCTCTCACCCCAGAGGCCCTGGTTTGGGAGGAGAGAGGACATCTGAGATGCTCCCTTGAGATTTGGGATGCTCTGTGGTTGCTCTCAGTGGGAGCTGCTGGCCCCCCCATGCTAGAGCTCCCCAGTGGTGCTGGACCCCCTCATCGCCTTCTTCCCCACCTCAACACAGTATTTGTACCCTCATCTCCACCTTCGTCCTCCTGACGCAGTTGCTAGCCCTGTGGGTGCTGCTCTCTGCCCTGTCATTCAGGAATGTGCCCTGAGGTCCACAGTGTTCTCATAGGCACCCCAAACTGACCAGAAGCAGGATGTCCCTCACCATCACCCATGGGTGTCACACTGTTCCCATGCTCCCAGAGAGAGGATGCATGGCTGAGCATCAGGTAGGACAAACACAGCCATCAGTGCCACCGAGGCAGCCTGGAGTCAGCCAGAGCATTGCAGGGGCATAAATGGAACCACTTGGAGCCGGGAAGGGTGATCAGGTTGGTGCACAGAGGGTGATGGAATCCCACCTCTTCCTCTGGGTTACAGCCAGGGCATGGTGCCTGGGCTGCCACTGCCTGCTCTTGGTGCACTCCCCACCCCATGCCTCAGTTTCCCCACCCACACCCGGGGTGCAATGACACTGACCCCTGCACTGGAACAAGTGCTTGAGACACCGCACTGGAATGGGAATCCTGTTTCTTAAGAACTGATTATCTGATAATGACACCTCCATACCTTGTATTTAATAATAAACCTGATTATTGGTGTGTCTGGGGAATTAATGCAGGGTTCCAGGGAGCCAGAGGGCTGCTGGAGGTGGAAGCGGGGCTCCTGGGGGTAGGGCTGGAGGAGCCCACTTTTGGCTGCTGTTGCTGGAGCCCTGGAGATACTTGGCAAAGCGCTTGTGATGGGGAAGAGCTTCCTTGGCAGCACTGGGCTGAGCGGGGATGTTTTGTGCTGTGCCGGGGGCAAGTGCAGTGCCAGGGGAGAGGGAATCGGGACTGGGGGTGTTGTCAGCAGGGGCTGCCGCTGCCATGGACATGGGGCTCCGGAGTGGCGTTCAGGGCATCGGCCTCTCCGGAGACGAGGAAGACACTTGCCACAGGGTGGCAGTGCGCGGCCGGGGATGCTGGCGGGGCTGGCGGTACTGGAGGAGTCTGGTGCTGGGCATCCACTGCCTCTGCTGGGGCTGACATGATCCAGTGCCCGTTCACACCAGCACCAGCTGCATCAGCCCAGGTCCATCTGCTGCTCAGGGCCAGCTCATCACTCACCATCCCCAAGTCCTCAGCTCGCCACTCACCATCCCTACGTCGCCCCCCGCCCCCACCATCCCTCTCCAATTCCTCCTCACCCCCAACCAGCAGGACCCATGTTTGGTGTTCCCAGAATTGTGGGCATCTGATTTTTAGGTCCGATTCTGCCTGCATCTGGGAAAGATGGCCCCGGCTCCTTCCTGTGCAGAGGGAAATGCTGCCATCATCTTATTTTCTTGTTATTAGAACTGATGGCTGGAGCCAGACCTCTCCGAGCCCTTTTCTGCTGATGGTCCCTGGGGCCCATGTTTGGATCTCCAGCCATCCAGAGCCCCTAAATGCTGTATAGCTTATCCTCCCACAGGGCATGTGCCCATTAAAGGATATTGGGGCCATTTCCAGCTCAGTGCTTTGGTATATCATAGTGACCTAATGTCTCAGGGGCAACTCATGCCTGCAGCTTTCTTGAGCTGTGCATACATCAGGGTCATGTTTCCAGTTGGTGTGGGACATCCACCTGGGCAGGAGAGGGTCCCAGGAAACCCTGTCCAGTGCTACAAAGGGACAGAACTGGGGGGCTGGCAGGCATTCCCGATGCAGCATTTAACAGGTTCTCCTGCTCAACATCCAGCCATTAACCCTGAGTGGTCTTCCACCACTGCCTCCACCCATCACTGTGGTGTCATTTGACTGCAGGTGATGTCCTGCAGGCAATCAGCCCATCCTGCTAACGGCTCTGCAGCACCTGTGGTCCCAGCTTATGTGGTCTCAAGTGTCCTCTGTCATCTCCTCCCCTTTCCCTGCCTCAAAGAGCTGGGATGTCTGCAGGCCCCACTATCCTCTAGCTGTTGACCTCAGAGCAGCTTCCAGTATCTGAAGGGGGCTACAAGGATGCTGGAGAGGGACTCTTCATTCAGGGACTAGAGGGATAGGACAACAGGTGATGAGTTCAAACTGAAACAGAGGATGTTCAAGTCGGAGATAAGGAAGAAGCTCTTCCCTGTGAGGGTGGTGAGTCTGGGATTCTATGACTCTCTTGCCTGTTGGTACCTCACCGCTGCTGTACCCCTTCTCCCCATGCAAGCTGATCTCCAACGGACTGTCACCCCTCCATCAACCTCCAGCATGGGCAGCACTTCCAGCACATCCCAGCAGATTCCCTGGCTGGAGACTACACAATGCCCTTCCCACACTAACAGCTCAGGATCCTTGCATGATGGCAGCAGGGCTGTGAACCTTGAGTAATGGCTTCATAATGCATCATTAGCAAGAGAGAGTGGCATTCTTATGGCACAAAGATGGGAGAAGTGGGAATTGCACAGGGCCCAGGAGTGCTTACTGGCCAGACACGTCAGCAGGCTCCATTAGGAACCAGCCTCTGAAAGCCCCAGCTCCATCAGCTGAGATCTCACCATGAATAATTGAGAAGAAGCCTCCTCCAAGCTCCATCCCCTCTCCTGTGCCCATCTAGGGCTCCTGGAGAGCCATGGTCCATCGCAGGCAGCTCGGTTAGTCCAGTGTGGCCAGTGTGGTACATGGATAAGAGATGACACCGACCTAGCTGGCTGTCCGTTAAGCCTGCATCTCTCCAGACAAGATCCTTTGAGCTCCATCTCCAGTGCATGGCAGCCGCCTTTTTACATTGTCCTCCCGTGCCAGCGTATGGGGCATGGCCACAGGCTGAACTCTTGTTGGGCTTTGCACAAGAGCGGGGTTTTCTAAGCCTACAACGGGAGGTATGGCAGTGCATGAGGGGCTCAGCGGGTGTCCTGTGAGATCAGTGCTCACGGCAGGGTGCACCACCAGGACAGGCACTCAGCTGAGGGATGGTGGGGACAGGAGCCAGCCCCTTGGCGAGGGTCTGGTTTACAGCAGAGCTGTGCCATGGAGCAGTGTGTGCCTGGTGCTGTGCAGCTCTGCACTGCCTGGCAGCAGCACCCTGGGACACATCCTGCTCAGCTGGCTTGGGAGGTTTTACACTTCCCTGTGTCATTCTTACAGATCCTTTGTCAAAAGCTCACCAACCTACCATGAAAACAGCCCAACCCTGGAATATCATCAACAGCCTGCTCTTTCCTATCAGCAACTGCTGGCAAAGACATGGAGATGTATGTTCTAGGAAGAGCTTCTTTTCCACAGGTTTCGTTTTAAATGATGTCCCATTTTGCAATAGCAAATTGAGCTGGGAAAAGCACTTCCCTTATCCCAAGCGTGACTTCTCTGCTGTCTATGGCCAGTGCTCCCCATGGTCGCTTGCAGCCGGATCATGGCTGGTGCTCCCATTGCTGGGTGCAGCAAGGCTCATTGATAATGAGGTGGGATGTGCCACAGGGTGCTGCAGGGACAGTACTGGGCACCCAATTCACTGTGCATGGACAGATCCTGGCACACATATGCAGGAGCCATTGCATGTCCTTTCCACAGCAGAGCTTAAGGCAAGCAGGGTTTGTTGCCTACCACCATCAGGGCTGCCTGAGTGAGGTAAAGTCAGGGGTTTAATAAGAAACTGTGCTGAGAAGCATCTGTGCGTGATAGGAAAGCCTACGGTTACTTTACTGTAAGGTGTGGAGCCTCCTAGAAAACCTATCCTGCCCCATCAGATGCCTCAAGGGTTGGAGCTGCCACTGGTACAATCCAGGACTGCCGGTGGCTGCTGTGGGATCCGGGATCTCCAGGGAGCCATGTGGGAGCACATCCCTGGGGAGGCTGATGACTGCATCTGCTGGAGTGAGCTCTGGTCCCTGGCCACCCCTGGCTCCTGTCCTCATGGAAATGTTTGGACCCGAGTTCACTGGAAATGGTACTGAGAGCAGCCACGGAGCACTGCTGAGCACCAGCGAGCACCTGGGTCAGAGCAGCCATGGGGCACCCCTGAGCACTAGGGACCACCTGGTCCAGCTCCCGCTCAAGGGAAGCAGGCAGCGCCTCCAGCGGCCCCGGGTGCTGGTTCCCTGCAGCCAGGCTCCGGAGCGCAAGGAACAAGGCCCAGTATCACCAGCAGCTGCTCTTCAGCATCGCACCAGAGCGCTGCAGCGGAGCCCCCTGGCCCAGTGCTTTCAGACTCTGGTGACACCCGCACGCCCTCCCATCCCTCTTGCTGATGGCTGCAGGGCTCACAGGTGCCTTCCAGATGGGCAGCAATCAGCTGCTGCCGTCCACTCCTGCGCTAAAGCCCAGTCAGGGCTGCTGCCGGTGTTAGCACTGCCCGGTGCATTAGGGGAGGCTAGGCACCGGGAGGGGTGAAAAGGACCTGCTTATCCCTCCCCTTCCCCGGCTGCAGGCATGCGTGCTGCTGGAGGCTGGCCCTTCGCTTCCTCATGCAAAACAAGTGGGATCACTGTTTTTAGTCCGTAGGTATTACTGCAAACAGCTCGGCGGCATCAACAGCAGTTGCTGGGTGTGATGTTGGGTGAGACAGTTCAGCCTCTGCCTGGGAAAGGAGAGGAGGTTTGGGCTCAGCTGGGCCACAGGCTTTCTCTGGCTTCTGCTGAGGGTATGGAGGTAGCTGGATATAAGGGAAGATGCACACGCTTGTCTTCCCTCCGGCCCCACAGCTGGGAGGTCCACGTGGTCTCAGCTGAAGCCTTAAGGCTGATCTGGAAACTCTTCAGCACATCAGCCTTTGTCAGAAACCCTGCTTGGGACATGGTGGGGTCTCTCCCACCCTACAGACCTTGAGGTCTATGGCCTTCCTGTCACTTGGAGGAAGGCTGTGAAAGGATATGCATGAGGTTTCCATCCATGCTGTGAGTAGGAGGGACAACAGGCAGATGAGTTACTAGGAGTGAGGAGGAACAGGAGGTGGAACACCTCTCGGAACAGCTTCCTAGTCTGATTACTGCTAGTCCAGGATGCTCTGCGCATTTCACTGTGTCCTGAGCCTCTTCCAAGCTGTTCTTGGTGCTGAGCACATTTTACACCAATAGGACATGGGATTGGGCCTGACATTCAGGACACTGGGGGACTTGTGGGGTTGGGTGAGAGCTCTCTGCTGTGGCTTGGTGTTCTGCAGACATTCCTGCATTTACATGGTTTTCAAAAGCATTACACCTATCATACAGCCTAACTGATTGCTGCCATGCAGCATTATGCCCTTCGTGTCGTCTTTCAGCTGCACATCTCCAGAGTCCATCTCCATGAGCACTGGGGGCGCAAGGAGAGGCACAAAAGGTCTGAAGTGCTCTAAGGGGGTGTCTGTTGTGTCCAGGGCTCTGCAGCTCAGATCCAGCAGGGGCTGTTTCTGCCCAGCCAAAATATGCCTGTGACCAAGCTTCCCAGAAAAGCCAGACCTTGGTTTGTTGCAGCCCAGGCAGACCCCAAGTCTGTCTCTCCAGATTCCCTACATGGGATCGCATTTCACCCCGGACTGATTCCCTGCCTGGTGCAGCCTTGGCCACATTCCCACCGCTCGGATGGGCATCACTTTGCTGGAAGAGCAGGAGGACGGGGCAGGCAACAGAATCCTCTGACTGTGCCATGTCTGAAGGTGCTGCATGCCCCATGCGTGACTGATACCAGCGGCAGCACTGGGTGGAGGCAGAACAGACAAGTAGCAAAGCAGTGCCTGGCTCTGAGCAAGGAAATGGTCTGAGGGTGGAGTCAGCACTGGCCCAGTGGGCAGTGCTTGGGGAGAGCTGCTCATCTCGCTGCATCCTACCCCATTGATCAGCCCTGGGTGCCTCCATGACTGGGCAGCTGCAATGGCAAGGGCTGGAGAGAGTTAAATCCCAGCTGTGGGAGCACAGCTCACCAGTGTTGCTGAAACCAGCTGGGAGCTGGGCATCCCGCTCCCACCACACCAGCTGTGCAGGGAGAGACAAGGATTGCTGCAGAAGGGTTGTGCAGGATGTACAAACCCTGCTTGTTATCCCCCCCCAGCACATGGGTACAAGATGCTGTGCAGGGCCAAACGTGCAGGAGGAGACTGTGCTTTCTGGCCTGGATCCCCTGTAAGGTCAAGGAGTGCTGGCTCCTTTTCAAATGCTGCCTTTTGCCTCTGAGCAAGGCTGGTTCTGCCCGTGACTCCTCCGTGAGTGGGGTCAGCTCAGAATTCCCTCAGACCCTTTACGTGATAACATTCCTGGCTGCAGGCTTGCTCCTTCCTTGACCAGCCATGGATGGATACCTGGCTTCATGCTGGCAGGATGCCCTGGAGATGGTTGGGCACATTTCCCATCCCTACCACATTTCCCAGCTCTCAATCTCCCTTGTGTAAGAGCTATACTTCCACAGAGGTGCTGCAACCAGAGGTTCCCAGTACCTAGTATCAGTAGACAAACAGCTTTGAAAAGGAAGGCAGCAGCTTTAATAAAAGTGACACTGAAATGGTTGAACAGAACAGTATGTTACAAAATACCCTGGCATAGACTCTGCCCTGCTCCACATCCCTCTGCTCCACATCCCTCGTACCCTGAGTGATGTGCTTGGTGGCATCCCCTAGTGTTATGGCGCTCTGACTGATGCTCTGGGGAGCTAGGAGGTGGTCCCTGTTCCACCTGGGATAGGATTAGGGCCCAAATAAGCTGAGGTTTCAAATGTAAGTCATTTCAGTACTTGGAGGCTCTGAGTCCTGCACAGCACAGCTGTGATGAGGGGGCCACCCTCCTGGGAAGACAGGATGGTTAGATGGCTGGAGGAGACACCATTTGCTTCCTCATGGCAGGGGCTGAGATGCCACCAAGTCTCATGCCCTAGGAACTAGGGGCAGTGGACAGCTTCTGGTTTTGCCCCAAACCAGAGGTTCCCATACTGAACAACTTACCCACAAACCCCAGCACCATGAGTGCAAGGTGCTAAAATCAAGGACAGCAAAAGACGCCAAAGTCCTGATATCACCCATAAAGTGTACGTGGTCCTTGCTGTTGTGCAGGCAGCAGTGAAGGTGGACTTAGCCCTCCCTCTGGAGACCGCATGTTCTCCCTGGGGCCTCTTTAACTTGTCATGAAATGGGTGGTGGAGGTGGACTGAACACAGTCATCATGTACATATTGGGCTCAAAATGCTCCTCCATCGCCGCAGGAAGGTTTGTGGAGATCTTTCTGGTACGGTGGGGAGATGTATCCTACATCAGGTCACTGCATCTTCATATCGAGCCCATTTAGCAGAGCATGTCTCGTTTAACATTGGAGTCCCTGACTGCCAGCAGTGTCCTGTCATCCTGTCTGCAGGCAGAAGGATGAGGAAAGCACCAGACTTTGCCTCAGAGGCAGATTCTGCAAGGTGGGAAATCACAAAGAAACAAATTCTGGCAAAGTTTTAAGCAACTGAAGTGTCTGTAATGGGAAGTGCTGAATAACCTATTGGATAGGTATTGTATGTGCTTCTGTCCTACACAAATGTCTTTATGGTCAGCTGAATGATGCATCAGGAGCACAGGAGGATGGAGAGATACATCTCAGTCTCCTGAGGCTGATGTAAGGTAAAATATACCTAAATCCTCTCTTCAGCCAGCAGCTGGATTTGCTTAGGAAATCCTCTGTCCTGCCTGGTTTTGTTGCCTCCCTCTCCCATCGAGTGCATCAATGTGCAGACAAGGGAATCAGCTGCACCTCAGGAGGTGTCTCCAGCTCTGAGCCCCGATGGACCAGTTCTTCACATCCATCTGGTGGGGTTTGGAGAACCAGTCCCACCAGCTGGATCCTGCCCATCTGTACTGGCCCGCAGTGAGGAGAGCCTGCAGCGGCTCTGCTGCTTCCAGGTTGCTTGTGTTCAACCCTCTGATGCAACAGCAGTGGGTAGGAGTGAGTGTGATGTGCTCAGAGAGGATGCCACAAACGTATCCACTGGTTAAGGGGTGCCTTGAGTGCTTGTGCCCAGAGTGGTAACAAGATGCTCAGCAGATCAGCATGGCACAGCCCTCTGCATCTTCAGGGATGGGTTTGCAAGAGCAGCACAACGGAGTCCTTCTTCGATTCTATTCCTCTTCATCTTGCTCCTTATATTCGCACTCCGGTCCTTTTTCTGTTTCCCTCTAAATACACAGGGAAAAGAGATGTGAATGCTTTAACAGACCCTGATGCTACCTAAGAAATTCAAGATCTTTCCAATAGAGACAACTTAAAGGAAAACTATGGGACTCAGGGGACCATTGACCACCATGTGTGCAGCTGTGTCAGCTCCTTAGTTGGACATTGTGGGCTGCCCAGTGATATTCAGGATCATGCCAGGTCACAGTATGAGTAAGGCTGCTAATACTTGGTTACAAAAAGAAGACTTTTTTCCCCTAGACACATCTGCAAGCACTGCATGAACTGCCACAGCATTCCCGCGTTAAAGATCCAGGCAGGAGGAGCTGCAGGGTGATGTCTTGGCTGTTTAGGTCATTGGCGTGACTTGAGGAGCAAGGACTGGTCAGGGAGTGGAGGAAGGCTGTGGTTCCCAGTGCCTTGCATGCATGGGCACTGTACCACAGCCCCTGGGCTATGCCATGCCCATGGCTGTACAACACCCCCAGCAGCCTGGAGCAAACAGAACAAATGCAAAACCACAAGAACCCAGGAGGGGAAGATAAGCTCTTGATCAATAATGCACTGGGCTTGGGCCAGTGCTGTGCAGAACTGAGCCTCCAAGGGACAGGGTCTCTCAGATGCTTCACTTGCTTTTACCCTGCCACTGGTGAGGTTGGATGTGGCAGAGATGAGCTCTGCTCCAGCTAGTGTGGTTTGGGAGCAGCAGGAGAAGGAAGGACCTATGCTGCTGTGATGGAAAGGCACATTGGGGACCACCACAGCTGGCCCTCTGGAGGTGTTGGGGTGTGCTCATGGGTGCCCACCATGGGAGAAGGTGGGACAGGGAGGCAAGAGAAATCCTATGGTCCCTTCCCATGGGCATACACTCCAAGCCAGAGGTTTTCCCTCTGGTAGCTGGGCCTGGCTGATCGCTTCTGCCTGTGCATGGGCAATTGAAGCCACCATGTCTTGCCTGTGCCCATGTCCCTCCTTGTCAGCTGCCTTGAGGAGGTGAAAGACGCTGGAGGCACCTTGCACACACACACAGATACAGAGACGTGTTTGGGTTTAATCTGTTCACCAGCTCCCCATGTGCATCCTGCTGGGGAACAGTGTTTGCCCTGCCTGGAGCCACATGAGCTGGGTGACCATCAGAGATCACAAATGAACCAGAGAGGGGAAAATGTGCCAGCAGGAATACCCAAGGGGAATGCAGGATCCCTGGCTCTGCAAGACCCTGTCCATGCAGTGCTTGGCCTGAGCCAGTGTGTGGTGGGATGCATTGGAGGAGCTGGACACAGCCAGGAGGTCTGGGACAAGTGGTGGTGGGGACCTTGAACCCATTTCCTGCTGGGTTCCCTGGGTGATGTCACCGACTCCATGGGTGTTGTCCCTGAGCAGTGCACCTAGGGTGCTGGTGGGGACAGACGTTGAATGGTGACAAAGCCCTGAGCCAGGCTTTATAGGCTGGATTGAGCAGGCATGAGCAATTAAAAATCCCAGAGCAAATACAGGAGGGTGTGGTTACTGCTGTCCTTCCTTATACAACACTGCAGTATCCAACTAATGCTTGTTACAGGCTCTTATCTGGAGGCACATCAAGAAAATTCTTGAAGGCAGTAGCCCCAAGGGCACATGGGTGGAAAAGCACCCTTAGACCTGGTGGTGAAGGGTAAAGCTGAACTTTCCAGGTCTGGGCATCCTGGTAAGTGTAGGGCTGTAAACCACCATGACTCACACTGCAGCTTCCACACTGCAGGGAGAGTCAAGAAAACTTCCTATCTGACCCTTATGGTCAGTGCAACAAGACAAGGAGGAAAATCAGTCAATAAAAAAGCAACAACAACAAGAAGTAAAGAAAAACCAGTAAATAATAAGGCATCAACAATAATCATCATAATATTGGCTTCTCACTGGTTGTGAGAAGCTTTAGAAGGAAACTGCAAGGAAATCTCTCTCAAGCACTTGGGGTGGGGATCATGTAGCTTGACAATCTTCCTGCCTACACACCAGGAGGTATATGCCTGGAGGCACTGGGCTGGCTGAGATACCAGCACTGAAGAGAGGTGAGGCTGGTCTCAGAGCTGGTACTCACCATGTCAGTGGGGGAATCTCTTTGTCTCATGTGCTGCTATAAAACCATTGGCTCTTTGGTGAGAGGGTCTTGGTTCATGGTTTCACGGTTGGCTCCTGGCATCCTCCTACTGCCATCATCCTTCTGTCAGGTACACACAGCTCTGAGCACTGTGGAGCTGCTCCTTAATTACCTTGGGCTAATTGACTCCACCAGCTTTGCCATCTAGCTGATGGGGAAAAACATCCCCTCGGGATGCTGGGAAGGAGGCAGGATGCTGTTCGTGCAGTGGAGCTCTCCTGACACATGGACATGTCTACCTCCTTTAAACTTTGCAGTGGTGTTGCTGCTCATAAGTGAGGCCAAACCTGAGCCCTGTGCAGCAGCTCTGGGCTGACCTGGATGTATCCATGTCACCACCAGCCCCATCGTCCAATGCAGGGGCTGATGCTCAATGTGTGAGTCCCTCCTGCTCTAGGACCAGGCTTTGGAATCCAGGCAAGGTCCATGCTGCCTGATGTTTCTGTCATTGGGTGGTTGCCAAACAAACCAGGCGTGTTCTAGACCAGCCTGAAATTAAAAACGCATAGTGTCAAAGCCAGTGTTCAAACATGGAACTTTGTACATCATTTCCATGCATTCAGCATTTGTCATGGAGCTGTATACACGGCATCATGTCAGTGCCCTTGTGACACAGCTTCTGCTTGGTTTTTCCCCATTACTTTGCTGGAAATACATTCCCCACTGGCAAAACCTTCCCAACCTGGGCAGCCCAGTAGGGCACACTGGTTTGATGGGCTTATGACAATGAGCAGCCAGGTTTGCTCACTCACATAGTAGTTTTATATCTCATCTGCACGGAGGTTTTGGTGTTAAGCAACAGCCTGGATCTGGTTTATTACGATCTACTTTCTCTATTTGTCCAGGTTGTATCACTGGGAGACAGCTTTTGCTTCCTGTCCCTCTGCCACCAAAAGCTGTTCAAAGAGAGCAGCAGCTCTCCAGGACCCTCAACTCACAACGCTGTTGGATGGAAAGAAACATGGAAATAAGCCCCAGATGAAAACCACCTCAATTTCCACCAAGCCCTCCCTCCTCAGATTCATCCACACAGGCTCATCTCATCACAACCACGTTCCTGGCCATCATTAATCTATTTCAGAGCATTTTAAAATCTAACACTACTTCTGAAGAGTGGCTGTCACCATCAGGAAGGTCTCAATACCTCTGCATTTCCCAACGCCAGCAAAGCATCCCTGTGCATGCTGAGCTGTAGGTACCTTTCCCCTGAGTGTCCATCTGGCTGATCGATGCTGCAGTGACCACCAGGCTCTTCCCCTTGGTCCTTTTTGATACTGTTCCCCAACTGGATGATGCTTTGGAGCTTTTGAGCATGTGGCGTTGCTCCTCTGAGTGCAAGTTTCCATTTCAGCTTGCCAGATCTGTGGATTAGTTAAAACCAAGCTCCCTGAAGGGGACCTCAATGTTGAATGTGTACCAGAAGGACCAGAAGACAAGGCTGAAGGCCAGCAGCAGAGCTCCCAAGTAAACAAAGAAGTCCCAGGAGCTTAGCGGAGCAAAAATTCCCAGGAAGAGGGTGATGAGCCCGACCACATCGCACAGCACGGCCAGGAGCAGTATCACAGCACAGCGGCCCAAGAGCTTGAAGATGGTCATGGTGGAGCCAGAGGATCCGGCAGCATCACGCAGTTCCTCCCTGCCTGCCTCTGCTCTGCTGTGGTGCAGGCTGCCAGGAGGAAGTACAAATGTCACAACACACCTTGCAGAACAATCGGGAGGGAGCACACGACACCGCTTTAACTGTTTCATGGCCCTGACACCACCTTCTTCTGGAGCCATCCCTTGGGTGCTGGGGAAGGGACCTGCCGCTGGAGTAATCCGAGAGGGGCCAGGTGTGAGCACATGACACCCAGTCTGCCTAAAGCTGCAAGTCTGGTCCTGACCCAGCCTGCAGATCGGCTGGCTCCTTTGGTTTGAGGACTGGGGCATGTGCTGGGCAGCATCAGCCACGTCAGGATCCCAACAAAGCCTGCAGGACACTGGTTCTGAAATCCCAGGGGCATCTTGGAAGCATCCTGCTGCTCTCTCTCTTTATAGGTAAACTGAGGGACAGGAATTTATTCCCAGTGTCAAAAATGCTTCACCCTTGCAACACCTCCAAAAAGCAGGTCTTGCCAGGAAGCCATAAATCAGAGAATCTGCGTCACTGCGCATCCCCAAAACAAGAACCAAGCAAGTTGATGATGAATCACCAAATAAGGCAAAATTTCCCAGAGCTCCTGCCTGGTCTCTGAGCAGCCAATATCGCTCTGTGAGATCCTGGATGTCACTTCCTCCTATCTACGTGACCCCGGGTACACCTTTCCTCTCCTGCCTTTCTGATCTGCGTGAGCTTGGCAAACAAGGAAAGTCTGAGGGAGGTGGAGCATCCTTTGGCATGGATAAAGCCACCCCAAGACCTGAGCACTGCATGGCCTGTGCACTAACAGCTGCCTGCCCCATCTGTTGGCCATGCAGAGGATGCAGAAGCTTGAGACAGGACCATTGGTCATGAGGTCAGCATCATGGACTGGAGCAGTGCCCTGTGACAGATACCTACTGGGGTTGGCCTTAGCTCCAAGGGATGCCAGGGACCATACCAGGAGTGTCCCCTCAATCCTCTTGTCAAACTCAAGGCACATGGGGCCCATTCACAACCTGAGCCCTGCCACCACTCTGCCATGAGTGAGGGGATGGCTGGAGGGAATGGGGGACGTTACCTACCTTGCCTGAGTGCTTCCTATGCTTCTCAGGGAATCTCAGGATCTCCTTCTTGCCACCCACAGTGTGCATCTCACCAAGCACATGGCAGAGGATGCCCAGCACAGCCCCTGTGGTCCTCTCTCCTGCTCTTTTCTACCCTGCTGCTTGCAAACACTCAGCACACAGGGGCTGTGAAACCATCTATTCCAATGCATGCCGTTCTCTCCCAGTGGCAAGGATCTGCCTGTTGCAGGAGATATGTTTCCCCCCTTGTCTGAACAATGAAGACTTCTAAGTACCCAAATGAAAACTTCATCTCTTCTTTGTGCATTATCACCTTCTGGGGCCTGGGAGGTGAATCTGCTCTTTGCCAGCCCAGCATTAGCCCTGCATTACTCACCTGAGGGCTGGAGGGAAGTCCTGGGGCACAGGATCTGACCGCCTGGTTTGCAGGAAACATGCTGCAAAATCTGCTTCCATGGTTGCCCAGCCCAAAAACCCACCCCTTGCTCTCAACCCCAGCCTTCAGTGAGTTCCCAGTGGTCCTCCCAGCTCAGGAGGTCACCCAGAGCTCAGCAGCCAGAGCTTCCCTGGACCCTGAACCCCAGGTTCAGGCTGATCTTGCCAGTACACGAGTGCTCATCCCTTAACTAGCAGTGACACAGGGCTCTGAGCAGTGCCTAGTGCCTGCGTTGCTGTGGATGCCTTTTTCCATAGTCCTCTTTCTATGGGCTGCAGTGATAATGGAGGTGGACATAGGATGGGGGAGGAGTTTTGCAGCACTTTGCTCCTCAGTTCAGCCACAGGTTGATGAATGCACCCGAGGTTCAGCATTGACAATGATGGAGATGCTCTGGCCAGGTTTCTGATGAGCCCTGCACCCCCGGCCCAACTCTGTGCTATGAACATCACCAGGATCTAGCTGGCACATAGGTTCTTCTGTGAGTACACAGCAGCTGAAAGCTTTTCTGCAAGATCTGCTTATGCTTCCAGAATCTGGAGATCATAGAATCATAGGTTCATGGAATGGTTTGTGTTGGAAGGGACCTTAAAGCCCCTCCAGCTCCAATCCCTGCCACGGGCAGGGACATCTTCCACTAGAGCAGCTTGCTTCAAGCCCCTGTGTCCAACCTGGCCTTGAACACTGCCAGGGATGGGGCAGCCACAG